>ML121546.1:376111-453803 GCA_003788615.2 Terfezia boudieri ATCC MYA-4762
CCTTCCTCTCTTCTCTTCACAAATGGGCATGGAGTGTTATATTGTATGTGGCGCGCTTTTTCTGGCGTTTTATAAAATAAATTAAATTAAAAAAAAAAAATCTAATAATTAATAATTAATTTTTGAATTAAAAAAACATTTCTCTTCCTATATTTTCTCGGGGGGGTTTTTTTTTTTCTTAAAGGATTTTAACAAATTGAATTATGTTTCAAAAGGGGGTAAAACAATTAGTTTTAGATTTAAGAAGTATAAGGTTTTTTGATACTCTGATATTGCTGTAGTTCTCTCTCTCTCTCTCTTTCTCTCTTGCGCGCGCGCATTCACCACCACAAACACCAACACCACAAGCACACCATATCATGAACTGACCTAACACAAAAACCATATATAAACAAAAGAAATTAAAACGTCAACTATTGCCCCAATTCCATTACTACTTCCTTCCTTCCACACCAACCAACCAACCCTTACTCCTGGCCCCCCCCACCACCACTTAGCAACAAAATCATCCCCGCCAAAATCACCCACCAATACCTGTATCATATCGTATCATCATCACCCTATTAGCCCATCACTTCCAAAAACAAAATGCCCCCCCACCCCTTCCCCCCCAAAACAAACAAACAAAAAATAACTCACTTTTGCAAAAACGTCTTCTCCACCTCCTTCTCCGGAATCTTCCCATCCGCACCCACCACAATCGGTTTATTCAGGATTGGCTTTGGGCCCTGATCCGCTCCATGAGGGAGGACAATAACCTTTGGGGGCTGGCTCTGTTTGTTGCTCTCTAAACATTAGTGACACAACACACAACCGCCCCAGTATCAGAAGGAGGAGGAGGAGCCATACCTTATCCGTTGACCCCGCAAACTCCACCCCCCATACATGCCCCTCCGGATCCACCCTTATCGTCACTACTGGACTAAACTTCTGCTTATTCAAGGCATCCTATCCTCCCCCCACCCCCATCCTCATATTAGCCCATACCTTTCCCTTCTCCACACTTCGGATACTCACCCCAGCTACCACCACCCCGACCCATCCCCCTCCCCTACCCTCAAGCCTTACACCCACCCTCACCAGCCCATCTTCACTTCCCCCATTTCCATCTCCAACTCTCCCCAGCAGCGAAAAATACTTCCCCTCCCTCGTCCTAGGATTATACCCAATCTGCCCCAGCGGAATCGGGTCTGCCGCGTCGGCGTCGAGAGGCCATTTGTAGAGGGTGATGCTTCTTGGGAAGGCGGGGCCGGGGTTGGTTGAGCCGTTGTCGAATTCGTCGTTGGCTGCTGCGTAGGCGTGGATTAAGGGGAGGAAGGAGAAGAGGAGGGCGAGGAGGAGCTGTAGGGAGTAGGAGCGCATGATGATGGTAAGGTTGTTGAGGGTTGAGGGTAATAATGAATCGTGGCAAGCGTTTGCGGTTTCAGGAAGTTATGGACAAGACGTGAGCTAGTCTTGGCGTCACATGCCGCGTGTCACGTCACCTTACCCTGAAACGAGATTCACAAGATATAATATTGTTACTGGTCTGCAGTACAAGAATTAAAGCAATGATACTAAATCGTTAAGCAAGGTAATAATTTACACACAAACCACAGCAACCAACACCTCCCCCAAATCCACCCAGCCATCCCACTCCCATCAAGTAGTAATAAAACAAGCAATGGCTACAAGGAAGCAAAACCCGTAGCAAGAGCAACCGCAAAAGCAATGGCAATAGAGCAAAATAGCAACGACAGCAAACGCAACACAAGATCAAAGCAAACGCAACCCCAAGTTCCCACAAGATCAAAGCAAACGCCAAATGCCCAAAATATAGATAACTATCACAGAAAAAAGAGAAAAGAAAAAAGCCAAACCCCAACCTAAATACCAAATGAAAACGGAGCCGTAGGGTAAATAGCACAATAAAAAAAATTTTCTAAAAAAAAAGAGTGGAGAGAAAAAAAACAGAACTTCTCATCCCATTCCCCTTTCAAGCATCAACACTTAGCCTCTGCACTCCCTCCACCACCGCGGCTAGTCCCGGTCCCGGATATCCTTCGCTAGGGTGTATCCCATTTCCATTACTGTGCCCCTCTAACTCTTCCACCAACTGATTCCCCTCCCGATCCTCCCTCCCACTCTCCGGTGCCCCATTCACATGTTCCTCGCCCGCAATACTCTGTTTCTGGTGATGTTGCGGGCGCACATCCTCCGGCGCCTCCTCAAACAACTTGTATCTCAGCGCCCCCACTCCCTCCCTCATCCTCATAATCCGATTCGCTCTTTTGAATTCATCTCGAATCTTCCTCACACCATAAATGTTGCAAGTTCGCGAGACGTTGTGATTAGTTTCAAACGGGTCCTCAATGGCAAATAGATAACTAACAATCCCCATCAGCTTCACCTCTCATACTGTTGGTACCTAAGTGGGCCTACCGGTCTTTATATTCCGCCTCACACTTTCCCACCCTGACCGCCACCACAGTCCAGCCTTTGTCCACCTTTGAAATCAACCCACCCTTCGTCCTAATGCTGATGATATCCTTGACCCAGCCGAAGCGATACGCATAGAATTCGAAAAAACCCAGTAAGAGCAAAGGCAGATCCATGGTATTGGTGGTCATAGTACCCTCTGCTACGCGGCGTTGGATTTCTGCAACATCCTTGTAGTACCACACATTGTGACCTTCTTCAGTAGTAATCTCATCCTTGGGGGTTTCTGCTGGAATGGGGTACAGTTGAAGGTTTGGCAAGACAGGTGGCTCGACAATGTTGATCAGATAGTGGAGGACCATGAGGACGTAGCCATAACTGAATCATTCTTGCGTCAATAAATTCACTCATGGAAGCAAAGGGAAAAAAAATTTGTTTTATACCTTGACAACGTACCCTTGTACGGATTATTTATTTTTCTTCGTTTGGCCCACCTCTAAATCTAGGGTTAGCCGGTGATTCTTGGTAAAAGGATACCTACGAGAATCCATACCTTGATAAACCGAACCATATCAATCACCCTAGGGTCACATTTCGAATACATTGACAGCATATCCGTGTTCCTAATAGCAAGTGGATTTGCGAACCCAATATCAGCAGCTACCTCTTTTGGGTACTCCTCGGTAGCTGGCTGCTTGATCTTTAGAATCGGTACTCTGGTTTTAGCAAGCAGCTGAGCCTCAAGTCCATTGTCTTTCAACTCCTGCTCTAGAAGAAGAGGGACCTCAAAGAATGGACGGTTAGTGCTGCCTCCCTTGTCAACCAAAACTAGATCCAAATCTGAACCAACAGTTGCGAATCCAGCTGTAAATGCATTAATTAGAAGCACATACTATAGGATTTTTTAGCTAGGGAACCTACAAACTAGTGAGCCAAAGGCTTCGAGTTCAGCTGTGGGAGAGACATTGGTACACAATTTTCGTAGTCGTTCACGAAGCTTAGTCTTACGCTCGAGTTCTTCGGCAGATGGCGTAGCGAGGGCAATCTGTTCTATAACAACCTCGGCCAACACTGCCAACTCTTGCGGGGATGGTTGATAGGGTTGTTGTTGCTGCTGCTGCTGCTGCTGTTGTTGTTGTTGCCGCTCTTGAGACTGTAGATGTCGAGGCCCAAAGTTCCTATGTCCACCTCGATAACGAGGCCCTGAAGGTGGCCCTGAAGGTGGCCCTGACATGAGTCCTCCTCTCCTTGATCCGCCCACTTCTTCTTGCTGATTGGTCGGTTCAGGGGCAATAGGGATAATGCCTGTCTTGACCTTTGGTCTTTCTGTACCCAACGGAGGGAAATCGTCGTTTATCAAGCCCGGCTGTGGCAATGGAAGCTGTTGGGGTACATGAGATGGACGCAAGTGGTCATACTTCCCGCGCGGGTGCGGGTGATATTTTTGATGCTGCTTCGGGTAGGAGTTGTTACGCTGGTGCCTTGGCCCGTTTCTTTCGAATTGCCGCGGTGCAGAGGGATGATTGTGCACTTGCCCATCTGGGGAATCCATTGGCCCAGCAAAGCCCGCAATCGGCATTTGTTCCGGTGGGATTGGGACATAGCCTGGCGGAGGGAACTGCGGTAACGGGAATGCTGGCAGCATAGCATATGGTAACATCTGCCCATCAAACGGGATTGGATACGGATGGAGAGGCATGTGAGGCGGGTACATTCCCGGGAGAGGAGCATGCATAAACATTGGTGGCATGGGCGCATACCCGCCCTGCAGGAAATGCGGAGGATACGGCTGAGGTATTTCCATATGCGGATGTGAAGGGGGCATTCCGTGTTCGTTGGTTGGATGGTTTCCAACATTGTCGTTGCCCGTGTTTGTCATTGCATGAGGGCTTGATTCGTGAGATTCCATACCGGCATTATGGTGCATAATCATACTTCGTAGCTGTCCCTCAAGGTCACCATTCGGTGGCACTTGTGGCTCTCGCCACTCTTCGGCAGGCCTCTCTCCGACACCGTTCACTGGTAATTCATGAGGTTGCTGCTGATGCGCAATCACATTCTCTAGATCATTGTAATGGGGGCGAGACTGGGCGTGGTCAGCTCTATCCTGCTGCACCTGTTGTTGTTGTTGTTGTTGACCATTTGAATCCATTCGGGGTGGTGTACGGTGGCCCTTCAGCAACCGGGCGAGGAACAAGCACGTATGTAAACCCTCAGTTTTAGCAGTTCAACGAACCCGCAAGGGGTCTGTCTAAGGAACGGTTAAGGGCAACTATGGGGGGTTCCCTGTCGCTGGGGGGAGGGATATGCGCGGGGGGGGGGGGGGCCTATTGTTTTTCCTAGCTGGCAAATCGGGAAATTTGGTGCTTTGAGATCAAAAGATTTGCATCGACGATGCCCCTTTGTGTGTGTGCGTGCATGCGGGTGCGGCGTTAGGGTTATGAAAGGTAGGATAGATCGAGGTGGTTGAATGTTTTTCGTGGGTAATTTAGTGGTCATCATAGGGCATCGCTGCTGATGGGCCGCCCACATAGTGCCTGGCCGCTTTTAGGTATGGATATAGCCAGACTATGTACGGAGTATATGTTCCCCAGTAGTACATAATGGAGGATGATGGGACAAATTCAAGGATGGAATGAGGTTCTTGGATAGTAGTAGTGAGATGCTTGCACATGCCTTAAACAGTTCTCATTACTGATGAGGAATTACACAAGGAGTGACACCGACAACACAGTGCAGGACGAGCCTCTCAACAACCAGAGGGTTTCCGTCGCCGGAGAAACAGCGATTTACAGAGCGGAACGAGCAGAGCACGAATATCTTATTTTCTGGCTCATTTGAAGTGAGCTACACAATCCCCCAGAGGTCGAGTTTGCTACGACGCGGGGCGAATTTCGCAAAGGGCAAGGGTGCAATCCCTAACCTAGAAAACAGACCAAGGTACGAAACTTCGAATTCATGTCAACTACCGACGCCCAAAACTACACCGAGGATAGAGTTGCCAGGGATTACAAAGAAGAAGCGGAGTTCTGCCGAGCAAAGGGAGCTCGAGCGACAGGAGAGGGAGATAGCAAAGATGGAGAGGGCGTTGGAGGAGAGGGAGAGAGAGGCAGAGGAAACCGGAGCTCGTGAGCAAGAAGGAGAGTCGTCTGAGGACGAACTGGATTGACAGATGGGGAAGGGAGCAGAGGGCAGAGAAGTTCAAATCAATGGACTTGTGGGAGTGGAAAACAATGGGGTTGTTCTTGCTAGGACACTTCGTCAGGGGGAGATGGAGCACCCGAAGGTACTGACTTCAATATGGTCTCGGAAATTCTGGGAGAAGTTGGCTCTGAGGAGTTTGATGGCAGGGACGGCTTGTCCGAATGCATTAATAATATCCTGAAGGAACGGAGTGAGTGAATGGACTGACAGGTGAGGACAAGGAGAACCAATGGAGACGTGAGGAAGCTTCGCTTCAAGAACAAATTCAAGTTCTGAGAGCCTCAGAAGTTACGAATGAGGAACGAAAGTAACACTTAGACTTGAAGCTTGCTTACAATCACATGGAGAGAGAGGAGAGATAACGAAGAAGGCAGAGGATGATGCTAGGCAGTTGAGGCTGGAGAAGGAGAAGTGGGAAGAGCGAGAGGAGTTTGCGGGAAACCAACTACAGATATGTGAGAGAAACTGGAAGGAGTGGGCAGAGAAAGAGGCGGGGGAGAGGTCAAGGAAGAAATGGCAGGCAAAGGATAAGGCACTACCGGTTGAGACGGTATCTGTCGCAACCCAGTCAGACCATGTTGTGGCGGAGATAGGGAAAGCACGAGTGGAAGTGGCAGTACAGACGGAGGCGGAGATTGAGAAAAAGGGTAGTGAGTATGTTGTGATGGCAGACAGGTCAGATACATATGAAGACTTGTCTGGGTATGAGGATGAGGACGAGGCCCGTACTTCCAGCTACCAAAACCCAGACTGCACCACGTTCGGCAGCAAGAGCTGGCCCGACCAGCGAAAACACCCCCGAAAAATACACCACCTAGTGACAACAGCTCAGCTAAGGCGATTGTAATTCATGGGGTCCCCTGCCACAGACCCATGGCAAATGTTATATAGGATGTGGGAGTGAGAGGGGTTTTGGGAGCACGTTGGCTTTTGGGAGGTAACCGGAGAGCCACCTCCTCCGTAGTGTTGTGTTGTTTTAATAGGAAGTTGGCTATTGGAAGTCACCTGCGATTGGTTTTTCGCATTTCCATACAGTTCTTACAGCATTATTGTCGGGTCTTTTACAGTTGTTTTAAGGTAGTTGATAGTCAGGGGTTCGACCGCTCCCAATGAAGGTTTCCAGGCCTACCTAAGGCTGATTAAGGCATAATAGACTGGAAAAAAATAAAAAATAAAAAATAAAAATAAAAAATAAAAAATACAAATACATAGAGTGAAGATTTCCAGATCTTCCAGTTACGAACTATAACGGGGTCGTGACTGATTGTTCTATAAATTGTTTAGTATGCAAGAAACTATATGCAAACAACAAGCATTAGTCTATTGCCACGTATAAACTAATGAATTCCTCGTTCACCTCCTACATTCGACCACCAGCAGGATCACAAAAGCTGTCAAAGGTAGGATTTTCGAGGAGTTCGTCGGGTGTGAGGGGGTTGGAGTTCATACCCAAAAGTATGGTATACGCTGCCGAATATATTTCGTCCTCGCTTAGAAAGTGTTTAATCCCTTGCTTATAGAGAGAGACCTATCAAAAACATAAACCGCAACTGCCTTCTTGAGAGTACCGCCACCTAATTCGAGAAGGATCTCCAGTGTCGAAGTTGGCAACCCTGGAGTAATAATATAGGATTTACCCCTCCAATTAAACAATTCCTTAATCTTAATCGTATTGGCAGGGTCCACAAGTATGATCAAAGATAATTATCATTAAATTATTAGATAATAATTTTGTTATAAATGTGATATGTAAGTAGTCTCAGTCCTAGCGCATGTCCGACGCAGGGCCTGGCCTTAAACCTCCACATGTCTCATCACCATCACCAACACATCCAACTACTCCTCCTCCAACTCCATCTCCTTAATCTCCTCTGCATCCCCATGCCCATGCCCGCCACCTGGGGACGCACCCTCCCCTTCCCCTTCTCCATCCGCCTCTGCACCCTCCTCCACGCCTCCACTCTTACCACCTCCAGTTTTCCTCCCCCCCTTCTTCGCCCCTGAAGTCCCCTGTGCCGCACCCGCAAGCCCCAGGCCCATTAGATCCGTCGTAAAAAAGCAGTCCACCTCATCAATAAGGTCGTAAACTATATCTTCTGCAATCTGCTCATTATATCGGTCTGAAAAGGGCCTCATCGGCGGCAGTCTCGCACTGTCGCCTTCATTCTCCCCAGTACCTTTCATCTCTGTATCCACGTCCTGCGGCACGTCTGGAGAATACCACCATTCTGGACCAAAATTGACCTCCACAGCACCTCCTCTATACACTGATACCGCCGGATAATATCCCACAAATCCATCATCTAGCTCCCTGCCCCCCACAGCACTATTCGGTTTCGAACACGGCGGGAGAAACGCCAGTAGATCTGTCCAAGGCGTACCCACCAGTTTTCCATTTTTATATACGCGGATAAACGAACCTTTTAGTTGCTGCATTGCAATGGGAGGATTTCTAGGCGCACTAGATGTAGAAGGGTTCATGTATTCCTCCAACTCCTTGGCTGGCTGGTACTCAAATTGCTCAAAGTAGAGTTGGTTTTTATATCTGATGGGGATCCGGTCTCTTATCGCATCCCCACTTTGGAGGACCGACACTGCTGCTGCATGGGCGGTTGTGGATGATGGCAGGAGAGCGGAGAGGAGGTCAGCTCGTTGCTGAGCGAGTGGGGGGAGGTAGATCTGGAAGCCAATAACATCCCCGGTGACGAGTGATTGAGAGAGAAACGTGCTTGGGCGGGAGCAGTGGACCTT
This sequence comes from Terfezia boudieri ATCC MYA-4762, assembly GCA_003788615.2. NCBI lineage: Eukaryota > Fungi > Ascomycota > Pezizomycetes > Pezizales > Pezizaceae > Terfezia > Terfezia boudieri. Next base: position 384,485 of record ML121546.1, read on the forward strand.
TTCACCATTGACATCACGGAGGCCGTAGGAGTAGGGGTCGAAGCCGACGGGGGCGTCCAGGGGAGCTTCACGGCGGGCAAATCCGAGGCGGACGTGGGCATCTCCACCACCGATGGATGCAGTGGTGGGAGGGTTTTGAGAGGCAAAAGTGAGAGGAGGTGGGGTGGCTGCGGTGAGTGCAGGGGAGTTTATTCCACGGATAATCTTGCACTCGTAGTACCAGTTTCCTTCTCTGGCGCAGACGTTTGCCCGGGCCATGCGGAAGCCTTTGGCGGTGGTGAGGGTGGTACCGGAGCGGGTTAGGTGGACCTGGGCGGAAGTGTCTTCGAAAGCGAACCGGGGTTGGAAAGGGGGGACTTCTGTTTGGAGGTAGGAGATGAGAGGGAGGAGGGGAGAAGCGGTGCAGGGAATGTAACGGAAGCCACGGCGGTTTTTCGGACTGTGTGGGTTGTCAGTCGGGGTTCCATAGAGACTGGAAGGGGGTAAACAGTCGCAACGTACTGTTCTGTCAATGAGAAAAACTCGCAGGCAATGTCTGCCCCGGGGACGTTTGACGGAACCATAAGTGGGGGTTTTGCAGGTTCGTAGTCTGCATCCTGGGGCTTTGGGAGCCGCCAGCGCTGGAGGCCCGGAGGAGGGAGGGGTGGCTGAGGCGGGGTGGAGGATTTCTTTGCGGTGCCGTCAGCTACGGGGCCGGAGGTGGGGTTGGCGTGAGAGGTAACATGGCCGCCGCCGGCCGCGGCAGCAGCAGCAGCAGCTTCTTTCTTTTTCCAGCTGTCTTTCTTTTCGCGGGGGGGTTTTGATTTGAGCATCGGCCTGGAGGGCTCTGTGGGCTTTGAGTCCTCGCCGCCGTACGGGCGTTTCTGGGGGATAGAGGAGGAGGAGGAGGAGTCGGGGGGGTCGGGGGGGTCGTGAGGGTTGGAAGTGGCAGTAGCAGTGGGCGCGGATGCGGGAGGGGGGTGCTTATCGGCGGCGGCGCTGGGCGGAGCGTCGGCCATCGTGTAGGGAAGGGGGGGTAGTTGGAGGAGGGGGACAGCTACAAGTACTTGATGATAATTGCTCGGGCGGGTATAGAGAGTATCTAACGGTGGGCTGTATAATATTAATGTAGATGATAATCATATCGATTTACATGCACACAAGGATATGCACACGAACATGTACAGGTACCAAAAGTGCTCATGTTCTCAGACTTGAAGAATTCGCCGCATATGGCCGAATATATCCGGTTTTATTCGATTTTATTCGATTTTATTCGATGCAGACACAGACCCCAATGTCCGTATATGTAATACGTACGTATGTAATAGGCTTGGCTAGCAGACATGCAGACATGCATAGCGTGCAATTTATCACCATGAGTAATACAAGTATGTAGCAGTAGGTAGATATGCTCCATCATATGCTCTCGTGCTCAGACTTTAGGTGGTAGGTGATATGTCTATACTCGCTCGAAAGATTGTTATTGGGCGCATCTCACCATTGCATTGGAGAGGAGATATCTGATTATCTGCGATGCGTTGTATAAAGAAACCTATAATGATCCCGAATTGCCAGCAATCCGTTTCATTGACTTTGATCCACGTGAATAAAAAACTACACAGTACTCTGTACCAACAAGGGTTGTGCCAAGGACGCCATTTTATATCAACATTAGGGGTATTCAGACTTGAAGTATTCGGTCAAATCCGTGTTCGGTAGTATCCGATCGAATAGACTTTTCCTAATCTGGCCGCATACTTGGGGTTACCCTCTGCAATACTTTCCTGACCTGATTCAGGAAACTGAAGATTATATCTGTGGCCTCTACGCTTTTCCTTGCCCTATAAGCCTTCTCCTCAATATCCCGAGCCATCCCCAGGCTGTACAACTTGCCTTCGGTATTCATCACTCCTACGGGTCTCCATCCCGCCGCCCCGCCCCCAGTGAATTAATGTCGGGATTTCCGGGGGTCGCCCTGCCACTTGCCCCTGTTGTCCTGAGTTCAAGTTGTTCTCCTCTACCTGTCTCTCCCCATCCATCATTTCTCCTCCAAAGTTATGTTCCCTTAGTCTGACAATCGTGTCCTCGACTGACTCCCCTTCCAATTGAGGTGACGGAATCATCCCTTTCATAGAACGCTCCGCTTCCCCGCTCTGCTTCCTAACACGTTTGAAGGCCTTCTGCAAGTCCTTCGACGCGCAGACGACCGCGTCCTTGTTTCCCTGCGAAAAGCATTCCTGGCTTCCCTCCTCTCTAGCATCATCATTGAGGTAGTCTCATGCCAAGACCGCTGGGTTCAGCCGCGCTCTTCCTCGTCTTCTTATGTAAGTCCCTCTTCACTGCTTCCAGTTTGTCCGACCATCAAGACTCCGCCCGGACCGAGAGCCGATACTCCCGAGCCATTCTAGCTAAATCCTTCCACCACCCTTCCTCCGACTGATCCTTCATATTCTTCAACTCCCCCACCACTTTCTTCCTATTCACTCTCGTGACCTTGACCTTACTCTTGACTCTTGGACCCGAGGGTTCACCCCCGGTCCTCCTGCCCATCCCAAGACTCACGTATAGGTAAGCGTGGTCCGAGGTATGCATACCCCATCGTTTCTCTAGAAGGGTTAAGCTCGCGGAGGACCACACAACATCCAGAGCTGATTGTCTAACCCCGCCCCCCTTCTGGTGAAAGGGTCAACATTATTGAGCACCGGTCTCAGCCCTGCTGCCTCGCAAATACCCGCGATGGCCTCGCCATAGTGAGGTGATCTCATCTCGTCCCACATCATTGACCCGGCCGCGCATCCCAACCATGAGTCGTCCTCTGCATTTACGTCACCTGCCACAATGACTTTTCTTTGTCCGACATAGGCCACGTTCATGACCTTAGCGACCATATACCTTTGAGTAGTTGCGATTGGTTAAAACCTACAAACGCTTACAGCGGGCGTCTTAGCTAAGTATATGAAGTATGTACCTACTACAGTGCATATATTCCCCGAGGGCTCGGAATGATCCAGCTGCAGCCCATTCCATTGACTGAGAACAATCAGCACCACTCCAACGGAGATCTATAGGTACTTGGTTGCGATCAAAATTCTGTGATAGTTCGCACAACCTGCTCTTCACCACCAAGCCAAAGAGAAAACTCATTCATCTTATCGTTATATTGTATATTGACAACCACAACATCATTTTCTCTCTTCATTGGAAGCATAAGAAGGTATAACGCAAATGAAATACCGTTCTTCACTAAGCCTGTGTCTCTAGTCTATAATCCCAACCCATATGAAAACTCATTCATAAGCATGGTAATATATCGCACATAACTCCCCAGATATCCTCTCCTTTTCTCTATCTTACTATGTATTACTTGTTCGCGATAGCGGCTATGCCTCTCTTAAGCATATTATCTCTAGATGGGCCGACACCAACATAATCAACTGGCACACCAAGGAAGTTTTCAATGTAGTCGACATAGTCCCGGGCAGCCTTGGGGAGATCGTAATAGGAGGTTGCATTGGCAGTCGTCTTTCCTGGCCAGCCGGGCATGGTATGGTACACTGGCTCCACTTTCTCCAATAACGTGAGATCAGCCGGGAAAGAGTCGAACTCGATACCGTCAATCTTGTAGGCAATTGCAATCTTGAGCTCCACCAGACCGTCAAGAATATCGAGCTTGGTGAGATTGATGCTAGTGTAGTAGTTGATGGAGTGAGAGTATCTGGCAACGACTAAGTCGAGCCACCCACAGCGGCGTTTTCGTCCAGTAGTGACACCCCATTCTCGGCCCACACTTTGGAGATGCTCTCCAATTTTCTACGTCTCCCAAGTGTTAGTTCTCTTGTGTGACAATATTGGGCTTCGACATAACCTATGCCATTACTTACGTTGAGCTGTTCTGTGACAAAGGGACCGGCGCCAACCCTGGTAGTGTAAGCTTTCACAACCCCAATAACACTCTTGAGGTTGAATGGAGAAATGGCCAGGCCAGTCAAAACACCACCAATGCCGGTGTTGGAGCTGGTAACGTATGGGTATGTTCCGTAATCAATGTCCAGCATCAATGCATTAGCGCCCTCAACCAAGATTCTGGCATTTTTTTTTTGGGCGTCGGCAATGAACACGACGGCATCAATAACGAATGGCCGCAATATCTCGGCATATTTCTTTATATGGAAGTTAGAAGCTACAGAGGCACGACGAGTCTAGTCTACGAACCTTGTAACGCTCCAACTCCTCCGCCTCGTCATACTCCAAAAGATCTCCAAACCTCTTTTGGTATCCGTGAGCGAGGGTTCTGAATCGCTTCTCAAACTCTGGCCAGTTGAAGAGCTCGTAAACTCTTATACCGCTACGGGCAGCCTTGGTAGAGTAAGTTGGGCCAATACCCTTGCGAGTTGTGCCAATATTTTGAGCACCGAGCTCAATCTCCTCAAGCCCGTCAACCAATTGATGTAGGTCGAAGACAAGGTGTGCTCGGTCGGAAATGTAGATGCGGTCTTCCGTGCTGAGACCCTTCTTCTGGACGTTTTCGAGCTCCTGGAAAAATGACGGAACATGAACCACACACCCCGAGCCAATAAGGTTGACACACTTCGGGTTCACGAGGCCTGTCCGAAATATGGAATGTATGTTAGTTATTTCCCTTTGAACAAACCAGCCCAATATGGGTTTTAGAAAATAAGAGAGAACGAATTCACCTGAAGGTAAAATGTGGAAATCATACGTAACACCATTGGCGACAATGGTATGCCCTGCGTTGTTTCCACCAGCACAGCGAGCACAGATGTCGAAAGAGTTACAGAGAATGTCCACTAATTTCCCCTTGCCTTCATCACCCCAAATAGCACCTAGGACCACTGTTGTGGGCATATTGGCTGCCTTCTCCGGTGTAGAAGGGCAGTATTGGTTGATATGCCTTCTTTGCCTTCTTTGCCTTTGTGTGCGTAAGAAGAGTTGCAAGCAGTTGAGCAATTGCTGTCGCAGCGAAGCGGGGAGAAGGGGAAGCTTCCACTAGGGTATAATATTCACCAGCTTCAATTACAAACAGGAACTTGACGGTTGAAAGGTGACGAAATTCGAGCCTCTTCTGTACTCCAACTTATTCACTGAGCTGAAATGTCCCAACACCGATGTAGGGGATCCGTATATTTGCTAGTGACTCAAAGAAAAGCTTCGCCTCTGTTAAGAGTTTAGTCGATTTAACTATTACCTGCATCTCATCTACCAACAAACATAGGCACTTCCGTTTTGTCATTTCATTTGGATAAGGTGACGCTGATCATACGCATACGTAGTCTCAAGTCGGTCTATGAAATCCTGCTGATTCAGGCGTTCATGGAAAATGCGTCTCGAGAGCATTTTATAGAAGCGTTTGACAAGCTCCTTGTCCACCCCATACTCCACCTCACTCAATGATATATAAACAGGATGTATATCAAAATCCTGCAGGTAAGTCTCCATCTCCCAAAGAAACGTGGTCTTGCCACTGTGGTATGGACCGTGAATCACTACGGATTTGTTGTTACGCACAAGCATAAACGTTTTGTTGAAAGGCTCTCTCTTTGATGGTGGGAACTTCAATGCGCCATCCCCAGGGTAAAGGGGTCCAGACACAGCAATATAATGCCCATGGCCTGTTACGGCGCAAGGCTGACGGGGTGGGGTTTATCCGATTTGTTGAAAGTCAGGTGATATGTGGGAATTTGGCGAGTTGGAGGCCTGACGAACCCCGCTTCCTATATATAATGCCCATATCGTTGTATCTAGCTTTTGGCTCTTCGAGCAATGTTCTAAGTTCAAACCGCACCCGTACGTGCACCCAGTTAGGCCCGAGTTATGTGATCTTGCCTTCGCTCGACCTTCTAATAACCCAAATCCCTATGTTCCGACAACAATGCCTTGATCACCAGGCTCGCCCCTAACACCCCCTCTCTTGCGTCGTTTTGGATCCGTACTGTCGTCGCTATCTATACCGGATCCCACATGTTAGCAAATTCATCTGATGGCCACCGAAAGCTAACTTCACTCATAAAGGAGCAAAAACGGAATGAAAGTCTCACTTACCAATTGGAGCCTGAATAATTATGTGGATGTATTCCTCCTCAAGAGAATCCTCTCTAAAAACGATGCTGATTTTCTTTGTCGGAGCCAGTGGGTTATCGCTACGTAGGTCTTCTACCGTAACCTTACTGATTGACTTGTTCCATTTCCAAAGTGTAAGGGAGTCAGCGGGAATATAGTCGAAGACGGGCTTCTTTTTCTTCTTGATTAAATCTTTCAGAATCGAGACTTTTTTTGTGGCCTCGATTTCTACCGTAAAGATGTTTTGCTCAGTTTCTCCGAGAACCAAACAGTTAAGTTCGAGCATTGGTGAGGAGGGTGAAGGGAGTGAAGGGGGTGAGGGGGTGAAGGTGAGGAGGTGAGGAGGGTGAGGGGGTGGAGGGCACGAGGGTTGAAGGGGGTGAAGGGGGGTGGAGGGGTGATGGAGCACGGGGGTGAGGGAGGTAACGGGGTGAAGGAGAGACAGAGTCTATAGAGGGGGTTAGTAGGGTGTCTGTCGCTGGGGATGGGAGATGGGGAGTTGGAGGAGACGCGGGGCGGGGGGGAGTCTCTGTCCGGGGTCACTTAGAGAGAGTTACTTTAATGTTGAGGAGTTGTGAAACTGTTTAGTGGGGTGACCTCACTAGCGCGCTATCCCTCATTAATAGTAGCACTGTGCCAAGATTTCATCTTTCGCTACATATACGGGACTTTTTGCTCCCAGCAAAGGAAAATAAAACAAATAAAGTTAGACAACTATGCATACACCGAGTACTCACCTCAGTTGCAAAGCCACAGTTCAAAATCACGTGGAATTTGTATGCAAAGTATGCTATGCCTTCAAACTCACGTGAAGGGCCCAAAATCGGTATTGCATTTATCGTAGCAACATTGTACTGTACATTTGTACATTGCAGGTAGGTGGGGTTGCATACGCATACGTACATATACAATGTACAGTAGGTACAGTACATATGTACCTATCATACCGTGCATGTACTGTACTGTACATACTACCGGTACAGTACCACTAGGCTCATCCCATCTAATCTAATCTAATCAGATCCCACACAAGCAGAACGGCGACATTTGTTTCTGCCTCCCGACCGGCAAGGGCTCAGCCCTACTCGCCCCCTCGCCCCCTCGCCGCATCTCGCTCCCGCCGCCCCACCAAAGCCGAGAAAAAAAAGCCATTCTGGCCCAGTGTAAACACTCAGTGGGTTCAGGCCGACATGTACTCTGTAACCCACTCGCACTCGCACTCGCACTCGCCTGGTGGATAATTATGCAGCAAAGCGGCTAAGCCCTGAGGCAAGCGATTGGATTCTGAAGAGTTAGAACGTTTTACAACCTTTACCACCTTATCAACAACCTGGCCTGCCTGCCGGATACAACTCACCCAGCGATACTTACGGTATACTTACAGTATACTTACAGTACTTACTTGCCTACCCATCTACTTGTCTTACTTATGCAAAAGTGACTCACGGCAACAACTGACAGAAGCAAGCAGCAAGAAGAAGCAGCAGCAGCAGCCATTCTACGAACCACCCACCCTCACTCACTCACTCACTCACTCACACTCTCACTCTCACTCTCACAAACATCTCGTGTATACGAATAACAAGAACGCAGCTGCAAACAAGTCTGAGGAAGCCATTCACTTGCCTCCCTCTGTCAATTGCACCTCGTTTCTCGGCTCGGACTCTGTAAAGGTGAATCTTTACTTCTACATCGATTTAGCAGCCCACTCTCACCATGCCCAAGGACACCACCTCCGCCCGCACAGCCTCCCGCCGCCACAATCCCCTTCACGAAGAACTCGCCTCGCTCAACACTGCCCGCCCCAAACCGTCCCGGTCCTCAAAGCATCGCTCCCCCGACGGCGAAGACGACCACCACAGCAGCAATGCCTACGTCGACGCCGGGCTGTCCCGGAAAATTCTGCGCATAGCACGGGAGCAGCAAGATGAGTTGCAGGAGGAGGAGGAGAATAATGGAGGCTCGAGGAGACAGAGTAACGGCGTCATGAGCCCTGGAGGGAGCAGTACTGGGAGCGGATTCAGTGCGAGCGCAGTCAGGTTCAATGCGGGTGAGTACGACGAGGAGTCTGAAGAGGAATACGACGGGGAGGAGTACGGTGATGATGACTACGAGGAGGTGGAGGAGGTGGTACGTATTCGTCCACACGCACCCAATTCCCTACCCCGGATCCCATGAACAATTGATTCTAATGCTCACCAGGTTGTCGACGAAGCCGACCTCGACCTCTTTAATAAATTCCTCCCCTCCTCCTCTTCCACCAACGCCCCCGAACAACGAATCTCCCTTGCAGACAAAATCCTCGAAAAAATCGCCCAACACGAAGCCGCCCTCGCCGGGCTACCCCCCATCGACTCCAGCACCTCCCCGACTCCCTCCCTTCCCCCAAAGGTCATTGAAGTCTACACGCGCGTTGGGCAGCTCCTCAGCCGCTACAAGTCCGGCAAGCTCCCCCGTGCATTCAAAATCATCCCGTCGCTCAAAAACTGGGAAGAGATCCTCTTCCTCACCCGCCCGGACCAGTGGTCCCCCCATGCCTGCTACGAAGCCACCAAGATGTTTGCGTCGAACCTGAAAAGTAACCAGACGCAGCGGTTCATGAATAACATCCTGCTAGAAAGGATCAGGGACGATATTGCCGAGCATAAGAAGCTCAATGTCCACCTTTACCGAGCACTGAAGAAGAGTTTGTATAAACCGGCGGCGTTCTTCAAGGGCTTCCTATTCCCGCTGGCGTCGTCGGGCACGTGTACGCTTAGGGAAGCGACAATTGTTTCCTCCGTGCTCACCAGGGTCTCGGTCCCGGTCCTGCACTCTGCTGCGGCCCTGCTGAGGTTGGCGGAGATGCCGTCTTCGGGTGCAACGGCCATCTTTATTAGGACGTTGCTGGATAAAAAATATGCACTGCCGTACAAGGTCGTTGATAGCCTGGTGATTTACTTTGCAGGGTTCAGGAATATAGAAGGAAGTTTACCGGTACTGTGGCACAGGAGCTTTTTAAGCTTTGCGCAGAGGTATAAGAATGACGTGAGTGAGGAGCAGAGGGATGTGTTGTTGGATGTATTGCTAGAGAAGGGGCACTGGGAAATTGGATCGGAGATTAGGAGGGAGTTGGTGGAGGGGAGGGCGAGGGGGGTGGTTAATGGTGTAAATGGCGTGAATGGAGGGCATGCGGGGGATGGGGTCGTAGATGTGGAGATGGATTTATAGAATTTGTAGGAGAGACGATGGATAGGGGAGCGAGGGTGGTGAATGGATAGTTAAATAGGGCGGTGGGTAATTTTGAGAGCTTCCTGGATGATTTTCTGTCTCCCCCTTTGCTCTTGGTTATTTTTCTTTCAGGTGAAAGTTTCCCCTGATTTCATTTCACGAACTCTTGATCTGTACATTTTTTTCTTTTTTTTTTCCGTTTATGTGTTTTTCTTTTGTATTACTTCCTCATTATCATTGTTCTGGCGTGTCTGGATGGTTTTTTTTTTCTTTTTTTTTCTTTTTTTTTCTTTTTTGAGGAAAGATAGAGATATATATGTTTTTTTTTTTTAAAAAAAAGGAAGATAAAACTCCCTATGTGGACTCTACGCCATTCATGACTTCCACCATCTCATGTTAACTAACCCCGCCTCCAACATCGAATGCTGAGGCAGCCTCAGGGTCTTGGAATTAACCCAGCACGCCCAGCACTGGAGAGGTTCCAGTGGCATGAAATTGAAGTCTTTGACAAAATCTAACAATATTTATTTAAGTTCTAATTTAATACCCTGTGTTTTAATTTACTAGACTTGAGGTTCGATTATGCATACTACCCTCCACCAACATTGATCCCTAATCCGCCCCTCTAGTTGCTCATCCGTCCATCCCTCCTCCCCCCTTCCACACCTAGTGTGTGCTTCGCAGGGGCCGGAGGGGGGGCGGGTCCCCCCCCCCCCCCCCCCCCCCCCCCCCCCCCCCCCCCAGCACCCCAAAAAGACCTACCGGCGACGAGGCAACCTCAGTTACCCTGAAATAGAGGGTGAAAAATCAAGATAGAAGTACAAGCGGTATTTTTGCATTTATTAAAGGGCTGTATCCGTCATGTGGAGACAGACAAAAAGTAGCTGATCTCCTGACCTGTCATTCCTTGTTAACTCTCAACAAACTCAATTCTGTGAAAATCAAAAGCGAGGTTGAACGCAGCACCAAATCTACCCATTTCCAAACACCCGCTCTCCACTGCCACTGTCACTGTCGCTTCAATAGAGTTCCATACGCGTCCTCCACTTTACCTCGAAACCGTTCCTCAAGAGCCTTTCGCTCATGTATACCCATAAACCTGCGCACCTCCATGTTCCTCCCATATCCCTTGTTCGCCAGAATGACGACATGTCTCAGTGACATATCCTCCACGAAGGTGCAAGGTAAGCGCCACTCCTCATCTTCCCACTGAATCCACCTCTCTTCGTCCGAGAGATAGATATCTACACCACCAGTAGACGGATAATCTGACCAGAACACCGTAGCATCTTCGAGTACATATGCTCTGCTACCTTCACGCTCTAGTGTACCAGAAAGGTTTTGTACGATATTTCCCCTCACCTTCCACTCTCCTTTGTTGTAATCATATCCAAGGCTCGGCATGATCCTTCCCTTCCAGCTGAACAGGCGTCCCCAGGCTATTTTTCGCAAACTTTGCAACACGCAAAATCCGCTGTGACCAATATCGTACTTACACTCATAATTGTCATTCGCGGTCGCCACTGGTGTATAAGAAGGGTACTCCGGAGCCCGCTCCAAGGCCCATGGTTTTGGATAACATTCCTCCGCTCTCACGCCATATGGAAACTGCTGCTGCCACACCGCACACGCTGTCTTGTCGAGGTAGATCCGTGATATAACGTGGCCAACAGGGTCGAGATCGTAGATCCACACTCCCAGTTCTGCAACTGGTGTTTCTACTCTCCAAGACTTGCCAGTGTTAGGTTCCCATATAATAATATTGGTTGGATATATGATAGCCACTGTGGAAGTCACGGCGATAAGCGCTATGTATGCACAAGACTCTAAGGAAATCGTTCTCCTCTCTCCAGTATCCATCCGGAAGGTATGGCACTTCCTACCGCAAAAGCTCAAATCAGCTTCATAACGGAGTGGCTTAAAGCACTTCTTACCCCATGCTTGTCAAAACAGTGAGGAATTCACTATGGGTAGCACAGGCACTAATCATCTCCCTGTTTGGTATTGGGAAACACATCGTCTGAGCTGGATCATGCAAATTACAGACAACAACCTCTTGATGTTTCCAGAATATCAAACGACAGTCCCAAGTGGCCAAATTCTCTTGATGCAGACGCAGGCGAGGGTGAGAGCAAGCAGCGAGTTTGGAAAATTCAGTTATGAGGGAATCCAGCTGTGGATAAGCAATATATTTTCCCTTGGAAAAGAAATATCGTCGTGAAGCAATGTCTTCAAAGAGATGTCTCCAGCTCTTGATATTGCTGTGGCTCTCGAGTTTTTGAGAGAGTATAAACTCACGAGAAGTTGCAGGAAACCTCTGCAAGGCTAGGCCTCTACAAATTGCGTCAGAACTGAGGATTCTGTGCCAATACCGTGACACCTGAAGACTCGGTCAAGATCAGCTTGTGTCCGCACTCGCAATAGCTGCACCTCAGATCTAGTCCAACATACCCTTCGGTTCCGGAAGAGTTCCGGCAGGGAAAGATACTGCAAAACCTGGACAGCTAGTTCGATAGGCAGTGCTGGAACGATATCGAAACGGCGATAGATGGTTTGCTGTTGAAGCAAGCCATCAAGGTGCCACCAGTCCGAAGGATGGAAATGAGACGCAAGCTCTGTGAGGCTTCCAAGTTTGGATCAACTAATTAGCTGCTTTATCCCTTTCCACACTAGAGATGGAGGATTCGTACAATTTCCTCCGTTCCTGCTGCGGCAATGTGGAAAAGGATTGCAATAGACTCTCCTCCATCCCAGTTAGATAGTCCTACATATTATTATGCCTGATGGTCAGCCCAAGTCTGATGTTTTGTTGTACAATTCCTGGGCATTAGTCATGGTGAAACCAAAATTGGAGCCGCAAAACCGGTTCAATATCTCAACAGCAGAGGTAGTAAAGCAAATAGAGTCCAAAGTTTCAGCCAAATTGAAGAAGAATTGCACAATGATGAGAAAAGGTTGAAAATACCACCCCCGGTTAGGCATACAGGGAGGTACCGGTATTGCTCCACAAACAGACTCCTGAATTGCTTCAGGCAAGACTTCAGCCAAGACTTCAGCCACCATGGCTAATGGCCCACGGATTGTTACCTAACTTGTCACCAAAATATATGTCACTTCGAGGTCACTTGTATTTTTATTACTTTAGTTATTAGAGACCTTCCGAAATCCCTCCAGAGGGCGTGGCGCTGACTGGGATCAGGGGTCCGCTCTACCTAGAGGAGTAAGAAGACCTTCCGAAATATTCTAAAGCTATGGAATTAATCAGCACGTGTAGACCAGGGCTGCCACTTCTGTGTGGTTTTTCGCTCTGGAACCGGTATCGCATCAGCACCGACAGATTGCGATTGCGTTGAGCTCGGCGCTTGCCCCGCTTCCCCACTGCTTGCCTGGGAATCACTCTGTGAACTCATCTAATACCTTTGAGGATTTATTGGAGCTATCTGGGGTCGTTTCCGATGCGTGGTTGTTGCGGAAATACAGGCTGAAGTTCTGTAGCTGTAAACACGGGCATTCACTTTTTTCTGTAGCTCGCTGGCGCTCTAGAGTTGTGGTACCGCCACTCTTGGCGTTGTTGCAGGCCTCTCGCCCTCTGGAAGGTCTCTAGGTATTACTTGTACTTTACGTGTTACCTAGGTGCTGTAGCTGAGTCAGTCCAAGTGCATGGCCAAGCGATGCGGCTCAACCTTCCGCGATGAACTGAACTGTCAGATGCAACTTTTCTTCACTCTCAATATACAGTGTATGATGTATGCCGTAGCCAGACTACTTTTTTTTTCTTCTTTTTTGGGACCCCGGCGTCTCAACTACTGCAGATCCATCTCTGATTGGCAGAACCAGAACGATAAAATTCTGAATTGTTACAGCTTGACCTGGGCCTGAAATTGCAATTCCAGAAGCGTCTTGGCATGAGACTAATTGCCATTTGAGACGCCGCAGCTTGACAAGTGCAAGCTGAGTGAGATGACCCTGCAAAAACACAACTCCAATCATTCTCCCCAACAGCTATAACCCTAGAGTACAGCACAGCTCACTCAACTGTCAGAGTAGTATTTTTCGAGATGGGGTACAGCAGTTGCAGCGCATTAGATTGGAGTTCGGATAAACTGACTCGTCAGCTTCAGCTCTCATACACTCCATTTGTGTCTTCCAATGGCTGTGGAATCAAATATATGCACATCCACTCGCTCGTAATTAGGCGGTTAAAATCTTGTTGCACCCCAATGGCTCCAAAGCTGTATCAGCCCAGCGGGCCTAGCGCGAATCACGATACCCGAATTCATCAAATGACTTAGTCTGGTAAATGACTAGTCTGGAGGTGCAGTATCATATTTTGGCCTCTATTTCAAAATGATAGGTATGGCCCTCTCTAGCCCCAATCAGGGCATGATTTACAACCTGGCTCTTACCTGAGGGGGTGTGGCATTATTCTGTCTTGTATCAGACATTGCCACATCACGGACGGGAAGAACCATGACAGGCTCAATCCATCTCTGGAAAGTTCATCTCAACCTCTAGCTAAACTGCCAACGTAGCAGGGGGATTTCAAAAGAGTTTCTAGAAACTTCCTGAGCAATAGCTTCAATAGCTAAGTACCCTGAAGGGAACATCCGATCCAGTGTGAAATGAGAAAATTTGAAGGCCCAGGCTACAAGGCTACAACGACAACAGAGGCACATTCGCATATGCATCTTTGCTTCCACCTCTTCTTGCATCACGCTATGTGCTCGTGGTTATTTACCCCCCGTTTACACTTAGTCTGGTTGGTTTACACTGCAATTTGCAGTCAGACGGCATTGGTCAGCAGGGAACTGAGGTAACGACTTAGTTATGTGTGTGGTCCTCGCAGGTTCAAGTTGCTCCCTTTGTGTATCCCATTAATCCAATAGGTATTCCGATTCTCTCAAGCAAGTAAGGTTATGGGTAGCAATAAAACATCAGAACTTCCACCAAACTCGCAGCAGCCGGCCGTTGATGAAAGCCGGGCTGCGTGAATGATTGAAGTACTTTGCCTTGCAGTCCAACTTAGCAACTCGTTATCGACAGTCCTTTGAAACAACAGGCACTTTTAGCGTATACTGCTTCAGAAATGTATCAAGTTTCGAACCAGAATCCTTATTGCTCCCGGGAGGTGGCAGTTACCACTTAACTACAAGGGCGTAATAATAATAGCAGATGTAGCAGATGCCAGTGCTTTCTTATGTGCGTTCGCGCTGTAGCGTGGACTTATTGATTGATGTGCCCAACGCGCCCAATAGGAATGAGCAATGGTTAGCTGTACGTCGGCGCCATCCTTGCCCCATACGAGGAATAGAAGCAAAGAAGAAGGAGAAGAAGGAGAAGAAGGAAGAAGACGCCGGCGGATCTTGGAGAGAGGATCCCTTACTCGAAGGAGTTGGCACCTACATCTACACCACCTGTACGGCGCATCAGACTCGGATTCGCCCTCCCACCATCGCCTATCACCGCCCACATATACTCTGGTACGTCCGGCGCTGGATCGGATGGCAAGAAGCGTTCTATGCGAGTCCACTTGAAAGATACCTATATTGTATCGCAAGAAAAAAAAGTTGTGCTGGTGCTGGCTTTGACACACTCCTCATATCACCTACTACTGAGGTATACATACCTCTGCGGTCCAACTGTTCTCCACATCCACATTGATTCTCTTTTCACCCTCGACTCTTTGCTACTTAGACTCACATAGGTAGTGTTAACAGGCTCAAGCTCCTCTTCTCGCTTCCTCCCCTCCTCCTTCTCCTCCTCCACCACCCCCCCCTCCCACCCCCCCACAGCACCCCCAATTTTACAAAGTCGTACGGCCTCCCCGTACTCTGCCTGCGAAGATTCCAGTCAAACAGGTGTACTTGGTACCTACTTTGTTTCTGATCGCGGCCCTCTCAATAATCCATCAATAATCCACCAGTTCCCATAATAGCAGCTCGGCCCTCACCATCACCACCACATCACCGTCCGACCAATCCCACTCCTCCCTCGCAGAATTGCACCCTAGTCGGACTCGCTTTTATCCTTACTTCCCCCGGCCTGCGTTCTCGCTTTACAATACTTATCTCCCTGTCTTGACTATTAGTTATTAATATTTTTAACCAGCATCGACAGTTACCCCCCTCCTCTTGATACCGAGGCTGCTATAGTTTCCTTAATCAATTCTCTACGCTCTTTCATACGGACCTCCACTTCGCAGGACGCCCCTCTTTCACCTTGCGAGTTAGGATAATTAGATATTGAAAATCACCACCGAGTTCATCCACGAGTGTGCTATATATAATTCAATACCTTGTCCTGCTGTTGTGTATGGTAGTTTTTGAGGCCACAGCTCGTTCAGTTTCCCCCCAATCCGTCAAAATACTTTCAGGCACTTCTGTCAAAATTTCCCGAACATCTTTGTCTGTTATTTCGGGCCGCCCTAATAGGCCACGGGGGGCTCGCAGCCGATTCCAAAGGGACTGGGATTGGTCGCCGGTAGATGAGGGGGACGAGGTGATGGAAGCTGAACCGTCGATGTCCAGGACTCAATTCACATCAGCGGCCGAAGGAGGTCAACAGCCACAGCAACAACAGTCGCAGCAGCATCAACACCAACAGTTGGAATCTAAACAAGAAAATACAAGCAGTCCTGAGATTGAAGCCATTGAGAATATGAGCCTCACAGCCAATACCGACACTCCAATGGGGAACACGGGCCCTCCTGTAGGAGTGGGTTTGGGGGGAACCAGTATTCAGCAACCCAAGGTTCAGACTGCATTCATTCATAAGCTGTACAAGTGGGTCTAATCCTGAAGCACACACTGAAGAATAAGATACTGACACTGAATAGCATGCTTGAGGACGCTAATATACAGCACCTTATCTCCTGGTCTCCATCAAATGAGAGCTTTGTCGTATCCCCAACAAGTGAATTCTCAAAAGTTCTGAGGTACATCAATTGTTTATTATTATGGGCACAGTGTCAGAATGCTGATTGCAGAGTAGTCAGTACTTCAAGCATACTAATGTTTCGTCTTTTGTTCGTCAGTTGAACATGTATGGCTTTCATAAAGGTAAAAATGACCTTCTTGTCTCTCAATTAAACATTTAGCTAATCTTAGCGATCCTAGTGAACGATGTTTTTCACAACGGCTCTCCGGATGCAGCGTTGTGGGAGTTCAAGCATGGAAACGGTAATTTCAAGCGTGGAGATCTCGTAGGTCTAAGAGAGATAAAGAGACGGGCGTCTCGCCATGCTTTGATACATCGAGATTCATTCTCTGGGCCCAAAAACGGAGCATCATCCTCGCCAGGAACACCAGGCGAACAAAACAACGATTCAATTGAGAGCCGTCTCTTAGCTTTGGAACATTCATTATATGATATGAGTAATAGACTAGCACGTTCAGAAGAGCAAAACTCGCATTTGGCCCATCGCTGCCACACTTACTTGGAAGGATTGACGAGGTGTCATCAGGTACAAAATACCATTTACCAGTTGTTTGTTATTAGCGCAGCTAACTTGTCGATGCTAGTGGACTGTTGATTTATCGCAATTTGTTATAAATATATGTCCTAGAGATGTACCTATCATTCGAGAAAGTGAGTGGGATGTGCACGAATATATATTTGGTTTAACTAACCGTGGTGAAATAGTCCAAGCGATGCAGAAAGAGGTTGAGAGACATACTAAACTTATGGAAGAGCCCCACGAATTCCACATGCGCGACCGTCAGCCCATTTTTGCGTCTTCCATTGAATCTGCCCCTCTATCCCCGCGACAAAGACCTATCGAGGAAGAACCGAGATCATCTTTTCTTAGTGCTGGAAGATCAAGTGGCTTATTCAGACCCCCCGCTCCCCCGCATTTGTCGCCCCTTCCTCCACGGCGGTATGGATCATTCAGCGGCGCCCCTCCTTCTCCGGGTACTCGACCAGCTCAGCCACCCCAGCCACAGCCGTCCCAACCACTACCTGCATTCCAGTCCCCCCCTAGTCATTTATCACGTCGACATACATCTGCAGACATTAGGTTACATGGATGGAAACCGGAAGTCTCTCCATTTCATCCAAGCAACAGTTTAGGTTCACATTGGCCACCTTCCCCACCAAACAGGGCCACAAACGTCCACGATAATCCACGGGAAACGTTGGCTGCATATGAACTTAACAAGCGCCCATCCTATAGTACCCATACTACACCACCTCCCCCACCTCATGGAGGCCTCACGGAGAACGGATGGACATTCAATAATCCAAAATACCCTCCTAGAAATGAAACAGGGCCGCCCACAAGACGCTCCAGTATGGCTTCGAGTAGTGTTCATGCACTGTTGAACCCATCATCGGAAATGAATGGCGGGGACAGAGACGATGTTGATCCGTTGGAGGATAGGAAGCGAAAGAGAGTTGCATAACACAAGGTTCACATTTTTCTCTGGTATTTTTTATTCTTGGATATTTATTTTCTGCACTTTTGCCTTTTTCATTTTGTAATGTACGAGTAAGGGATTGGGGCGGGAATAGTGTGGTGTGTATGAATTCGGAAGTGTGAATGATCTAATTGGTGCGGTAATCTATCCATCTATAATGTCATCAATTTGATATGAGGTATCGAAGGTATGGGGTCTGGGTTCTATTTCACTTTGGCGTTCATTTCATGGGGTCATATGTAAAAACCATACATTGTGTTTCAACCTCACAAGTATTCTTCGTGTACCACCAAGAACCTTACAATATTTACTACCAGTATACTGTCGCTTACTCCCGGAAGATCCTAAGGGACGTTTCTTTAGTCGGGAAAGGTGGTCCAATGTAACAGGAAATTCAGAAACTGTCCTAGAAACCCAAGTGAAGGCATATTTATGAGATAGATAGTGTCTGAACTTGCCCTTCATTTCCCCCAAGGCTACCCTTCACGCGTCCCACCTTGAATAGAATACAACAGGCTTTAGGGCTATTTTCCTTTATTTTGTTTGTTTGTTTGTGCTCTTTTTCTTTTTCTTCTTTTTCTTCTTCCCTGGTTCATTGGCGTCAACACCTCCATTTGATGCTTGAAATTTCGATGCGGCGGTATTGCTTTGGCTTGCTTTCAGTCTGCCCTCCTCCCCCTCCTCCCTAGGATCCTTCTTTTCGTCCGGCTTCTCTGGGCCACTACTAGCTCCGACCATCACCTTTCGCTCATTGTCTTTTTGTCGTTTCACGTCACTTCCTTCCCATGTCTTTTCAGCTTCAACTTTTGGCCGCTTTGGCTTTCCCAGTGCAGATCTTCCTTCCTCCTCTTCACTCTCCGACTCGGCCCGTGACGAATTCCCGTTCTGGTATCTTGCCTTATGCTGCGTGGGTTTGTCTGACATCTGTGATGCATTCCGCTTTGATCCGAGCAGCCTCCGTTTCAGCAGGTCTACCGAAGAGATGTCTTTTCGGAGTTTTTGATCGTCATCATAGAAATGTTTTGGGATTGGGGCACCCAGTCCGATTCTGGAGGGTACTCGTCAGTGTAAGTTTGCTACTCTAAGTGCATTCGTATATGTGCCTGGAATTTACCGAGGTGGCTTTGGTTTAAAAAGCTCATCACTGTCGTCGTCTGGTGGTGCTGAATACAGTGGTGCGCTCTTTCCCGCGGTTGACGCGGCGGGGGGAAGCCATGAGTCGACAAGGCTCCGAGCCTGTGATATTGAGACGCTGATTTGTGCTTGGAGAATGTCAAGCTTCTTTATATCGACTGGCGGCGTCGCCATTGGGGATCACAGAGCTCTGTTTGCTTGGGAAAATGTTATTATCGTCTGCAAAACCCGACTTTTCGTGACTGGCTGGTGATCCGTTATGCGCCGAAACGGGCGTAGCATGCATCCCCGCTAGTGCAATATCTCTCACTTTTGGTGGTTCCGTCTAGGCTTCAGGACTCGGAAACAAGAACACCTCTCCTTTCACGTATTCACTACATTCACTATGTTCAAGCTCGCCAGATTCGGACCAGTCTGGTCTGCGGTCAATGCCGTCAAAGTACGTTTCCATGCTTCTATGCTTCCATGCTTCCGCTGAAGGAGGGGCGAAGTGGCGGGTAAATGGCGGAATGTGGGGGGGACGTCCCAGTGCAATGAGGGAGAGGCGGAAAGGATGTTTTCAGAAGTATTTACTAATACTGCCTGTGGTGTTTTAGGCTGTCTCACTCCGCAGCTCCGTTCTGCAAAACCAGAGGAGGAATTTATCTATCCACGAATATCTCTCCGCCAATCTACTGAAATCAGTGCGTGCACCTCGGGCGGTTAACCGAATCTACAGCTTTCACATTCAGACCCTGACACATTAGGCGACGTTATTAGTACGGAATTGGTGTCCCACGGGGAGAGAACGCAAAAACTGCAGAGGAGGCGGAGGAAGTTGCTAAGAGGATAGGTAGCTATCCGATGTTATGTGAAGGTGGCTCTGGATACTCTAGGCACCAAGGCTAACAATGGTGTCATTCGGAATAGGTGGAGAAGACATGGTCATCAAGGCCCAGGTCCTTGCTGGTGGTCGTGGAAAAGGAACTTTCGACAATGGATTGAAGGGTGGTGTCCGTGTGATCTACTCGTATGCTCCATCTCTACAGCATTAATTGTGGTGAATATAGACTGATTAGTACCATAGACCAACTGAGGCCAAGATGTTTGCAGGACAAATGATTGGCCACAAACTCATCACCAAGCAAACCGGTGCCCAAGGCAAGCTTTGCACCTCCGTCTACATCTGTGAGCGCAAGTTCGCCCGTCGTGAATTTTACCTTGCCATCCTCATGGACCGTGCCACACAGGGCCCTGTGATCGTCTCCTCCTCCCAAGGTGGTATGGATATCGAAACCGTTGCTAAAGAGACTCCCGAGGCTATCATTACCACCCCCATTGACATACACGAGGGAGTAACCGACGAGATTGCGACTAAGATTGCAACCGACTTGGGTTTCTCCCCACAGTGCATCGAGGAGGCTAAGGATACGATTCAGAAGCTCTACAAGGTTTTCATTGAGAAGGATGCAACCCAGATCGAGATTAACCCACTGAGCGAGACCAACGACCACAGGGTGCTATGCATGGACGCCAAACTTGGATTTGATGACAATGCCGAGTTTAGGCAGAAGGATATTTTTGAGTTGAGGGACAGGACTCAGGAGGACCCTGATGAAGTCAAGGCTGCTGAGTGTGTTCCATGGCGCCCGGCTTTCATAGTCGAAACAATTCTTAGGTTCTAATATATTTGGTCTTACAGCGTCGGTCTTAACTTTATCAAGCTCGACGGTGACATTGGGTGCTTGGGTACGATCCCATTTGCATGTGGTGACTGTGGAACCTCACTAATATAACCTCTGATAGTCAATGGTGCCGGTCTTGCCATGGCCACCATGGACATCATCAAGCTCAACGGTGGGCAACCTGCCAACTTCCTCGACTGCGGTGGAGGTGCTACTGCTCAGGCCATTGAGTCTGCCTTCGAGCTCATCACCAACGACCCCAAGGTCACTGCTATTTTTGTCAACATTTTTGGGGGTATCGTGCGATGCGATGCCATCGCCAAGGGGCTGATTTCCACCGTTAAGAAGATGGACTTGAAAGTCCCACTTGTCGTTAGGCTGCAGGGCACCAACATGGAGGAGGCGAAGAAATTGGTGCGTTCCCCGTCACCTCATTGTGGTTGCTTGTTCGTTTGAGGACTGATGGTGTTTTTTTTTTTTTTTTTTTTCTTTTGCAGATCAACGATTCCGGACTCAAGATCTTCTCCTTCGAAGATCTCCAGGAGGCTGCGGAGAAGGCAGTGCAGTTTTCGAAGTTTGTCAAGATGGCTCGGGATCAGGACATTGGGGTGGAGTTCACTTTAGGCATATAATCCATTTGTTTGGGGTAAGGATATACAGGCGGTGTAATGTGAATAGAATAGGCGAGTGCGTGACGCTAAATATATCATTCATCCATGTCTCGTAATTGATACATTTTGACTGAGTTATGATATAGGTAGTATTGATTATTTTTACCCTGAGACCGTACTTTTATCCAAAATCACCGACAACGAAACTCGGAATTTCAAGACAACGCTCGGCTTGGTAGAGGTGGAGAGGTTTGGATTTAAAGCGGCTCAATCTTAACTTTAGTTGCAACCTTAGATTTTCCCCCTGGGAATCTCTGGATTAATAGAAAAAAAAAATTTAAGTAAAAATTGCGGGGTGGTAGGTAGCAAGTTTCCATTGAATTCAAAGTCTGAATAAAAAAAGTAAAGACATGTCGAAGTTTATAGGTTGCCCCTGCGCATATCTAAAACAGAACTTCTCCCGCCCCCAACCAAGCTCTACATTCGAACCTGAAAAAAAGACCCGAATGTACAAAAATTCCCCTTCTCTAATATCATATCTCCCAAACGCCATTCTTTTTTCCCCTCAACATATTTACGATTAATACTCTTCCTCCCCCCCCCTCCCACTTTCCCACCTATAAAATCTCGATAACCTTGTCACTATCCTCATCCACCTCCACCTCCAGCACTCTCGCCTCCGGGTCCGGGTCATGCGGATCCTCATCCGCCATCAACACCTGCACGACCCTATCTATCGTGTCTCTAAACCCCTCATCCTTCACCGCCAAATGTGCCTCCCTCAGCACCGGGTAAACCCCACTGTCCCTCAACACCTCCCTGCCAC
This sequence comes from Terfezia boudieri ATCC MYA-4762, assembly GCA_003788615.2. Lineage (NCBI taxonomy): Eukaryota > Fungi > Ascomycota > Pezizomycetes > Pezizales > Pezizaceae > Terfezia > Terfezia boudieri. The sequence continues at coordinate 406,407 of ML121546.1, forward strand.
TTCTCGCCGTCGCAAGCAAAAGTATACTTTCCACATGCGTCGTCAGAATGTCCACCTCGGGTTCCCTCTTCTTCGTTGGTGGGAGCAGCTGTAGATCTTCGGGGAGCTTGGACATTTCGTCCTCTGGGTATTCCTCGGGGCCCATAAGGGGTGAGAGGAGGTAAGGAAGGAGATTTATCTGGGTGGGGGAGAGGAAGGACGAGTGCGTGGGAAGATCGAAGCAGGCGTTTTTAATTGTCGAGGCGATTCCGCGCCGGCGCAGGTCAGATGGGTGTTCGGTGAAGACGACGAGTTTGGACATGGGGATGACGGAGTCGTAGGATCGAGGGGTGATGAAGTATTTCCTTCCTTGTGGGATCTGAGGCCCCCAAAAACACATATTAGTTATTTTTGTCATCAAGCACTGGAGGGGGGCCCAAGGGAGAAGAATAGATATACCCTAGAAACATCCGCAAATACATATGCCAGATAATCCCAATCTTTCTCCCCTCGCACAAAACAATCCATTAATTGATCCATGGCCATCTCTCCCTGGCTTATCCCTTCTATTTTGCTTTTCTTCATCTCGAGGATCTTGGCTGGAAAGGTATCGTGTTTGGCTAGATTTGCAAGTAACATTGACCCCAGCTCCGCCGCCGGGGGTGCTTCGGGTGGCTTGCGTAAATCCTTTGGCGCATTGGGGGGAACGGGTAACGGGGTTGTAATTAACTTCAGGAGAAGCCCAATGAACGTAATATCTGCCGCTAGGAGATTGAGAACATTGGGGTCTGAGGAGAGGTTGACGAGGCAGGTTAAAGCGTTCTTCGTGTTGGCCTGCAGTCGCGAAGGAAGGCTGAGATTAGTTACCGGGGACCACTACACTGGGAGGGAGAAGAGTTAACATACAACAGTACTCCCAACCAACGCCTTCAGATCCTTCACAGGCTTAAGGCCCTCCGTCTTGAATATTGCAGGTTGATGCGCACTGTACCCTATGACATTTTCCAGCGCTAACTTTGGTGTTAGCAAACTGACCCCGGCTATTGGAGTTCCTTCTCGCGTACCATGTTACCATGTTCGGGGACTTACCTATCTGTCTGATATGCGGCTGGGGGGCGCCCAAAAAACCAACGAGCTCTTCCAATTCTGTCGGCATCTTGTAGTGTAGTTGTTGATTTCTTGGGTTGATTCTCAAGGAAGTGATCTTGGTGGGGCAGTTGCCAGGGTTCAATAGTGGGGTGAAATGTGTTAAGGTTTCGTTTCCTACATCCCCGGTCGATCTTGATTCATTTCCATTCTGTTCGAATGAATCATACTGGCTCAATTATATAAGTGCTCGATTGCAGCCGACCGGCCCAGGATTTCATCTATTTCTTTTAAAAGTATTATCTTCACTCAGTGTTGAAATCAACATAGCTATCAAACTCAGGGTAACTCTTGCAATTCTCAAAAATCTTCCATTTCCTATTTTTGGTTTTATTCACCAGCTATGTATATATGCTACCCCTCAACTCAGCTCTGACGAGCACACATTCAATCCACATCCAATCAAGCACAAACAAAGGGATCCCACCACCGTCAACAGAAATACACGATAATGATGGCGATCATGATGAAAATGCTCAAAGCACAATGAAAGAAATGGGGATGGCAGAGGGAGAAGAAAAAGCAGGAGTAATGATAATGCTTGGCCCGGGAGGGGGGAGATTTATATTGTACAATTGTGAGTAAGGGGGTAGCTAGAGATAGGGTAACCAAAAGCCATTAAGCAATGAAGCTGAGCAAAACAAGCATACCAATTTCAGCACATAGGATTCGAAAATAGAACGACCACAAGATAAAAAGAGGAAGAGGGGGAAATTATAGTTAGCTAACGACCCAACACACCTGTAAGTCTACAGCATGCGCACCAAGTAGATTCCAAAAGTAAAACGCTGCTTTACTTAGGACAGATCAGTTTGCCCTTTTGCCTACTAAGTGGCTTCAACAGGGCCAGAAACGGTGCCATGGTATTCCTATCGACTCTACCCTTGAAATGACTTAGGAACTCCTTCAGCTCTTGCCCTTCAGGCTTAAGCTTTAGTACCGCGCGAATTTCATCTGCCGTAATATCAACTACACCCACAAGTCAGCAACCCACGATCACGAACACCCTACCATCACCCAATCCCATGGCCCTCCTAAGAAGCAACTCACTGGCACTACCCCCACTCGAGGCGGGCGTCCCCCCAGTCCCTGGACTAGCAGTTCTACTCCCACTAACACTTGGGGTTACTGCGCGCGGGGTGCCAACATTTCCAGCTGGACGTTGCGCAGTAGTACTACTAGGAGTCGGTCCACCGGTACCTGGCTGTTGTACTTTAATCTTGATCTTGGCCTTCTTTGCTAAACTCTCCCCTCCCGAAGTCTCGGCTGCAGCAGCGTCATTATCTGAGCCGGCTCCTCCTTCACGCGGACGCTTCTTGGTAGCATTAGTCGTCGACGATGCAACAACTTGGGCTAGATTTCCTGGTCCAAGCTTTAGCCTAATTATTTTTTTAGGGGGAGGAGGCTGTCCAGGGCCAGGAAGAGAGGGAGAGGCGGATTTTTTAGAGTTAGAGAAAAAGATAGAAGGGGTGGTGGCGGTAGTAGATGGTGCCAGTGGTGAGCCAGTGGGGACTGATGAGGATGATGATGAAACTGGGGCATTCTTACGAGCTTTCTTCCTTCCTGTTCCAGTATCTGTGCCAGACTCCGAGGCGTAAGGATCAGCAGCGGTTGTTCGCTTGAGCTGTCTATGTTTGCTGGGTTTATCTGCGTCTGTACCTTTCACCTGGAGGGATGAGGAAGGAGTGGTGGAGGCGGCCTTTTCAGCAGCGGCTTTTTCGGCCGCTTTTTTGGCTTCCTCTTCCTCTCGCTTCTTCTTCTCGGCTTCAAGCTGCTTACGCTCCTCTTCGCGCTTCTTCTCCTCAGCCTTCTTACGTTCTTCTTCCCGCTTAGCTTCTTCGACGGAACTGTCTTCAGAAGTCTTCACCGGAAGCGGGGAAGAGGGAATGATTAGCTAATGTGTCCTGGTAGGAGCGAGATTATCAGTCCTACCGATGCATAAGGATTCTCATCAGAGTCACTCTCATAGGTCAAGTTCTTTTCGTGTCCACGGAGATACTTGATAACCTTCTTACCCGTCTTCTTCTCCAGCTGTGCTCTGCGTTTCTTTTCACGTTCTTCTTGTTCATACTCTTTCTCATCCTTGAGGTCGAAAAGATTAGCACCCAGCTGCTCCTTCTTGATACGCTTCTCAATCTGCCTATTTTCTTCTTCCTCGCCTTCCATAATGGGGGCTTCTTCGTCGTCTTGGAAGTTATCTTCAAAATCCAATTCATCTGCGTCTGCAACTTCCTCTTTTGGTCGATTTGCTAGCCTGTCACCCTTTACCAAGTACATTGATTTCATAGCTGCTCTGTTCTCTGCTTCCTCTTTCGCCTTTTGAGCTTTCTCGTCCATTTTTGTGACCTCCATCAACCACCGTGGCGTTTTACTCTTCTTCTTCATCGCCGCCTCAGCCTCCTCGATGCTCAACGTCTTGAAATTACTCCTTTGCGTGAACTTATACCACTTCTCCACTGGAATCATCCTGAAACAATTCCCATCCATCACAAAAATTGCCTGACACCCATCACTCAGTGCTCCTTCCAGATTTCCAACCCAGGTATTTTTATTATCAAAGTCCTCAATATGCCACGGGAAGTACTCTTCATAACGCAGTTTCTTTGCCACCTCATCCGTCTGATAAACCTGCTGTGTCTTCTTCTTGAACGCATTCTTCTTCTGCCTCTGCGCCCCACCGTATGGAGCAATCGCCGCCAAGGTAGCAGCCTGCTCAGCCTCTTTCGCCGCCTGCGCTTCCTCGAGCTTCTTTTGTTCTTCTGGGTCAAGTTTCTTGCCTTCTTCCTCCGCCGCTAGGGCTGCCTGCTCTTCTTTCGCTCCTTGCGGGGGCGCCCGGGGGTCACGGCGATGTAATCTTATTGGTAATGTAAACTGATCTGGTTCTGTGATGTCCACACGATTTTTGTGTTGTAGTCTCATCACATGATATCTTAACCCCTTCATCAGCTCCCGCTTCGTCGTCTTGAGTTCAAACGTTGTCCACGTACTGGTATCCTCTTGCGGGGGTGGTGGCGCGGGTGCGCTGAGCGGATTGATAGGTGAGGGTCTATGGTGTGATGGACCAGCTGCACCTGATGCAGCAGCCGGACGTTCTCGTCGTGCCTTGGGGTCTGGCCTTCGTCGGAGAGGATCGGCATTCCTACGTGGACGATATATGGGTTTAGGAGGGCCGCTGGGTGGGTTTGGAGTGGCCGCACTGTCCATGGCTGTTGGGGGTTTTGAGGTGAGTGCCACTGGGGCCGACATGCTGGCCAAAGGTATACTGTTGGGGAGTGCTGCACTACCCGAAAGAGGAACTCGCAGGGCAGGTGGATAATTATGATAGCTTCGAGCGAGCGTTTCCTGAGTTGGGCGTTATGATTTGCTGTCCGAGTATTTGCGTGCGACTTTGCAGGCGTCAATGCGGTGGGCGTATGCTGGTTGTTCTTTGTTGAAGAGTGATGAGAGCTAAGACTGAGGCTCTTGCCTTGCTGGCTTACATAATACCAAATATGGTTACTAAGCAGATATATACCAAAAGTTAGCCGGAAAAAGTAGCTTTTATATTTATGTTAGCGTCAGTCGCTACTATGGCAAGCACAGCTCACTATCATTATCATCGACACATTCATTGCCCCTACGGCACGCTAGCTGTAACGCACTCTGTAGTGTAAGGAAGATTTTGATCGTAAGAAGCCATATCTCAAAGCTCAATGAGCTACGATAATTGTGCAAGGCTGGAAAGTGAGTAGAAGAGGGGTAGTCTTGAGGTTTACGGAGACCTCAAGGTTAGGCTATTTTATTTACTAACAAATGGTTGCTATGGTAACCTCGGAAGTTGTCGGGTTACCATGGCAACTTAACAAGAAAGTTAACAAGAAAGTGTTACTAAATCCCTCCGTCATACATAGACAGGGCCAGTTATTATTACATGGTGTTCACATGTACAATACAGACCAAGATATATAGTATATCGATATCATGGTGCGAGTGTCAGAATCCATGCTTTCCTTTCATATTGAGCACAAATACACTGAGACTGCCATGCATGGCCGATAATATACAGTTTGGTTGATCACCAGAGGAACAATAAGGACTGAACATCCATCAAAATGGGCACAGTACTTCCCACAAGTGACTCCTCTGCCCATGGTTGCTGGTCCGCGGCTATGAGGATGAGGTCCCGGATGCAGACTCTGACTCCTCTGCTGGGGCCAATACACCCTCCTTCTCTAGCAGTTCCGCAAGATCCCCATTCTGGTGCATCGATACGAGAATGTCGCAACCTCCTATGAATTCCTTCTGCAGAGGGTGTCAGCGGGTTTCATATCGGTTCGCAATTTCGGACTACTGACATTAATGTAAAGCTGTGGGATTGTAGGCCAGGTAGAATATTCTTTGATACCTGAGATCCATTAGTATTTCTAGCTGCGATAGACTCAGCGTGAATCGCTAACCTGATCTCAACTCCTCATCCTCCAACACATTGAATGCCGAAAACTTCTTTGGATCCACACCCTGCAATCCCAGAATCTGCACTGTCGCCCTAGAAAACCCACATTGTGGCTTTTCTGGAGTTCCTTTCATGAAGAGCACAACGGGCGACGAGGATATCGCCTTATCGATAGCCTGCCGAGTTTCATCTGAGAGCCGGCGGATCTGTGCACTATTGAAGAGGTGACTCCGAACCTGGGGGCCGGCCCCCGGACGTATTGCCATTCGGGCAGTCTATTTCGAATAGGGCAATTAGCTCGAGGCGAGATAAGAAGGAGGGATGGTGTAAAGTCGGGGGGGACATACTCGTGCAAAGAGTGGCACGGCGCGGGAGAATAGGGTAGCCATGGTCAGTTGTATATTTCAGAGTAATATAAGTCCGGAGGGTTGGTTAAGGCAATTCACAGAAAAAGCCGTTGAGAATCTTGTCCGTAGGCCGGAATTGGTAACTGCATCTTAGCTTCTTGGTGAAGCAATGTACTAGTTATTGGTGTGGTATGCTACCACATTGGTTATGCTCTTGGCTGCTGATTATTCAGCGGCATCTGCTTTGGTTGAATCTTATTGCCCTGAAAACCAACGAAAGGGCGATGGAATAGGGATTTATCTAAAAAGATTAGAATGCATCTCATTCTAGGGTGTGAACTGCGGAGATATTTTGGTTTTCAGGGTATTATCATTCTAGTTCGTTAAGGACCAAATCAAAACTCCAATGACCCCCAATAGCCAATCCGATTCAACAAAAGCGGGAGAGAAAGAAATCCCCAACAGTCCCTAGAGCGGTATATATGTACTGTAAGTAATCACTGCATTTCGAGCCCTATATGCCTCGCTAGACATTCCCGCCTATTCACAACCTCCAGCTCAGACAGAGCGGGTCAATTATAGCCAATAACCACCTGCTCACTCACTATCCGCCTCCTCCTCTGCTTCTGATTTCTCCAGATCATCCCGTCTTACGTTTGCCGCCCTCAACTGACTAGCAGCACTTTGTCTCCCACTTAGACTCCTCCTCACCTCTACCCTCTTCTTCGCGCCCTTCGCTGCCCTCTCTCCCACATAATTTCCCCCTGACCAATTTCCCCCACAGGAGGGACACTTCTTACTCCTATTCACTCTCCACAACCTTTCTGCACATCCATCATGGAATCGTATGGGGCAATCTAAATTATCACATCTTAAACCTATAGTGACTAGCTCTTTACAACCATGACAGGACTTCACTTTCTCGACGATAACACCTTCTTCATCTGGGAGGTTGTATGTATCAATTAAGTATCTTTGTAGTTCGGCAATGGAGCGGGGAGAGAGAGAGTAGAACCCCAATGGGGATAACTCAAGCCAACCCTCAGAGACGAATTGAGCTAGGGTGGTTTCTGCTTCTTTCATGGTGAGACCGTAGGTTGATTGTGTTTGTGTTGCTGCGCCATCTTCGACGCTGTTGAGTTGCTCTCCAGGACGAGGTTTATGTAGTCGAACAGCCTCCATAGATCTAACTGCACAGAGTTCGAGGTAGTTTGTGTTGTTAGTCTCAAACATTGAATCGAGGACGCGGCGGAAGAAGGAGATTTCTTCAGCGGAATGGGTAGTGGCAAGTTGCATGAGGGAGTCGGAGGTGGTGTTTGTGAGGATATAATACACTGTACGGGACTCGGGGGGGCCAGATTGAGAGGGGAGGGTGCGGATGTGGAAGTCGAAAGGGGAGAGTTGGTTGTTAGCTGTGGTGATGAAGTTGTTGAGGGTGTTTTGGCTGACTATGGGATTTTGTTGGCCAGCGGCTGAGAGAGCTCTTAGTACCTGGATGAGTAAAGAGTAAAGAACAGGGAATGGAGAGCGAGAACGGGGAGGTGGGGGGGAGGGTTTGGGGAGAGATACCAGTGAGAATTGCAGCAAGTATAGGCTGCGCTTCTTCGAGTGTGAGGATTCGCCTTGCTAGGAAAGCCTGAATGAAGGCTTTATGTGCATCACTATCACTAGCCATGACTGTGAATATCGTGAGAACTTCTTTCTCAAGTGGGGCGCGTAGTGTTGCGGCGGGTATCAAGAAATGCTCGTGTATTCAGAGATAAGTTGCCCGTCGCTTCGTCAAACACAACGTGCACGCGTTGCCATCGACCAAACCCCCAGACTACCTACGTAGTTACTGCCTCTCCTCATGTGTGCCAGACCCAGTTGATCGTGTAAGGGTTCTGCCACGTCCGCCTCATGAATTAAAAAAAAAATTAAAGCTTGCAGAGAAGACAGATCGGCACTGTGCGTGCGCAATTCCCCTGAATCTCGTATAATATCTTATGCTGATGCTTGGGGCTTACTTAAGTTGGAGGGTTTGAGAAAGAAAATTTAAGCATTTCAACCCATCTTGTTCCTGAGCCGACATAGATATCGTCTTTCTTTGTTCGCGGATTCAGACTATTGTTCCCGCGCATTTAATTTGCTCTCACACCTTATCGGCGCCTGTTGCCCTTACTGGTTGACTGTTATTGTTTATCTATTCGCCAATTCTGTTGACGGCTGTCAATATCCGCCAGACGAAACTCTCACGGGCCTACGCATATCAATTCGTCATTCCTCATCCCTCAAAGCGCCCCCCACCCCACCCCAACCATACGTTTGTTCGAAATCCGTAAACAACCGCAACTATGTGGATGAGTGATACCCAAAGTGCGTGCTCTCCTACCTCCACGCCCCAGCCTCGAGACTATCGATTTCAATCCCTCCTCCGCCCAGTGCTAACACCCTCTTAGAAATCGGCGCGGCCTTCACTGGCTCCGGCACATTCTTCCTCTTCCTTGGCCTCATGTTCTTCTTCGACCGCGCCCTCATCTTAATGGGCAATATCCTCCTTCTCCTTGGCATAACCGTCCTTCTCGGGCCAACAAAGACTTTCACCTTCTTTGCCAAAAAGGAAAAACTCAAGGGCACTGCTGCATTTATTGTGGGACTGGCATTTATTATTGCGAGATGGCCGATGATCGGGTTTGTGGTAGAATGTTATGGGTTGTTATTGCTGTTCAAGGACTTCTTTGGGGTGCTGGTTGGGTAAGTTGAATTCCCCGCCTACATGGAATGTAGGGCGTCATAGTCCGGTTGGCACCAACCACCCGTTATCAAGTGGGCGTCATGTGGAGTAAAGTTCTGACCAATGTATTTGCTCTTGTGTAGGTTCATTGGATCAATCCCCATAGTGGGGCCGTACATTGAGGGACCACTGGCGAGGATTACCGGGACCGGAAGGGTGCTTCCAGTATAAACCGCCTACTACGATCCTAAGGCTTAGGTTTCCTCTCATTTCGACTACAATCTCACCAATTAGCAAGACTTATAATACCCCTCATCGCATCAATATCACATGTTCCGCCAACAACATACCTGCATTTACACCAAAAGCCCAAAACACAACAGCACGCGTGAATACATATCCCCGGATGGATATATTCTCTTCGCAGGCCTTACTAGACAGGATAAGGCCGTTATTTATCTATAGGTATATAGAAAGCATTGATGCTATGGGACGATTGACCACGTATGATAATCATTGATGGCATGGCGGGACAATTGGGAAGGGGAATGGGGCATCCATTGAAGGGAGGGAAAGGGCAAGCATCTGTGATGTTCCTTCTTGTCCTTCCATTATGTAGACAGGTAATTAGCCTAGGCGTCTGCATAAGTCACGTATGCATATATCACACGCATATAAATTACTAATTTCTAATCAAAATCAATCGAAATTACAAACGGCTTTTACCGCGAAAGGACTTCCGTCATACTGTATTCATAAGGATACAGCGAGACGGAAATCGGAAATCTCGGCTCGGGGAAATTACAGTGATGGACACAGAGTGGCCGAGTACACGGTTTCAGGGCTTAGGCTTGTCTGAGCGCTCGTTAGGTACATGTTTTCTGTTTGAGCCACGTGATCGATCATAAGTGCAGTGAGTTTTCTAGCGTAAGTATACATGCAAGAATCAAGGCAATTTGCTTTAGGATTGTATGCAGAACTAATCTTTGAATCAGAGCATCACAAGTTGATGATTGACAGGTCGTTTCAGCCTTCGTTGAATGATCCATGCACGATTTCCCGTCCAAGGTCCAAGGATTCATACACTAGAGGCAGGGGTGGAGGACGCTCGACTGGTAGGTATACCAAAAAAAAAAAGCTAACAATAAACAACAAAAAAAGTCAGTCGAGCATGTAAACTCCACCATTGATTATTAATGCACCGCAGTGAACCTTTCTATAACATAATATAGGCCGCCGCTCCTACAATGTTTCTCTCTAGCTCCCTCACTCCCCAGACATCCTCTGAGCTATCCGTCAAGAGATGACACAATGGAATGCAAAATTAGAAAAGATATAAATTGCTCCCGATAATGCCCCATTCCTCTAGTAACCCACACTAATCAAATAGTCGGCTAATGCCTCTACAACTTTTGCGGCCTCTCCCGACTGAACATTCTCGGGATAGTGTGCTACCAAAATGGCTTGCTTGGTCTTCACACAGCAGATGCCTTGCTTGCCCTGTAGTTCGCCGTTAAATATGGAATTTACCCTCATATGGAGATGTGTATTAAACGTACCAGTCGTCCATAGATGCTTCTTTCATCAGCCTTGATACAGAGATACTTCTCGCCGTTGACATGCAGACCATTGGCATAGAGGGGGCCTGGATTGGTCCAACCATTCACAATATTCTTTATTTCCTCAGGTTTGGCCTAGATTAGAGGTAATTAGTTGGCATCAGTGAGGGGAATAATGTCAAGCCTGCACTTGAAACAAACGATTTGCCAACTACAATTAACAACTTGGACTTACTGCGAAGCCTGTAGATACTGCCCAAACACTGTCTCCCGCAGCGCTGAATATAGCTGCTTTATCGATTTTTCCAGTACCAATGAGGCTCGTGTCAACGTAACCTAAGGCGGAGGCGGGGTAAAATGTCAGCCCACACAAATTTCTATGTTGCAACTTCAGGTTGCTGAAGAAAGGAGCGAGATAAAGACCTTGCCAACTCATGTTGAATTTTCAAATAAGGGGAAACGGTAGTGATGACACAGGGAAAGGAACTGTTGGTATGTATGTTGCTGCAGGTAAAGTTGCGCTCACAGGTCTGACAGAAGACAGAATATTCCGTTGTTAAGGAGTTAACTTACTTATTTAACCTCCGGGGAATGCAAGGGTTACTAAGCAGTCAATATCTGGTTAAGCAGCCCCGCCCTACAGTACAGAGGGAGGACCGAGCCAGAAACCTGCTCAAGCTAAAGCACGTCTCATCTCGGCAAGAATCAATGAACCAATGAAGATCCACCATAGATAATTTGACCACACCTAACATAAATAGCAAACTGTCTGATCTATGATCAAAGTACTGGCCATGCAGTACTCCGTACCGGTACCACAATCTTGATGTTTGCACTGCAATACAAGTAGGTTCATATTCATGAGTTAGATTTTGTTTTAAGTACCTGACACGTGCAATGGTAATGCAGGTTACGCTTGGCTTCATTATTAGATCGTGCCCTAAGTAACCTATCTGCTAATCTTGGTTTTTGATTTTCCCCCGTTTCGGGTAGTCAAGTACATTTAATGTCCAAGTTCCTTAATCGGGAGTGTTGGGCACAAACATTATAAGCTGCAAAGCTTCAATACTTAGATCGGTCATTCAACTCAGACTATATTCAAGTACACCTTCGATTTCGAGTCAGTATCATATTCATCGGCGAGTTGTAGCTCATGCGGGTTAAATTAAATCAGTTGGTGATCGGTCGTCAGGAGTATACGAATGGTCACTGACGATTCCCCCGGCACAGGAGAAGATAAAGTTTCCAGGTTCATACCCCAAGACGTCCCTCGATCAAGTACAGTCAAACCTCTATATAAGCCCGAGAAGATGTGGTTCAAGCAGGATATAGCTTGGGCCAGGGATGAAGTATAGGGCTACGTATGTGAGTTTACTACTACTGGGGCGAATATTGAGTTATGATGGAGCAATGTTTTAGATCACTGATACAGTTATTCGTGGTGTTGAATTTAATTGCGCGATGGCAAAGACAGACAGATGAGAGATTTCTTTACTTGTGCGTGGAACCAGACAGGTGGATTGTGTGTATGTGGCGTTAAAGGAACGTTGGATTCTTAATTTGGTTATCAATATATGCGGTCGATCCGACGGGTGACTTTGCGTGAGACACAAAAGCACCTACCTAGGTAGTCATACAAACTTCCTAGATCGAAACTACATTTTTCACCATGCTCTGGTATTCAAGAAGAAACGCCCAAGGATCCCTCAACTTTTTACAAACTACTCCCCTTCAGATTCAGGGTTTTATAGTCTCGTGCCCGGGTTTTATAGGTGTTTTTCGTTCTTTATTGGATTTCTAACACTATACAGCGAACTAATATTGGCTATTTCGCTGGCACATAATTTTGGGACCTTACCATTGACATGATGTGAGAAAGGGACGTTCTCTCCCAAAGGATGCATATTTGTTTGGGGGGGAAAATTATTTTCTGCCTTTTGCCGATATTAGGTGCCTCCTCATCAGAGAACCAATAGGTCCTTTGCGCATCACTATTGCAGCAAGCTTGGCATACTCCGCAAGAAGCCATTTCCCCAAGAAGCCAGGTGGCGGAAGTAAAGGTAATACTCATCACAACATGGCTGCATTTAACCAGACTAGGCTGCATTGCCATTGCAACCCCGTGGATAATGCGCATATGTAAGATTACCAAACGGAAGAGGAAAAGACTTTTTGGTGTGAGCATACTAGTCTCATGAGACTATGAGCATACACCAAATAGACTGACGTGGAGAAGGGCTACAACGCCAGAAGTGCCCCGTGCCGGCGCAGCACACTAGCGACGCGAGATCGAAAATGGTTCCTAGAAACGCTTAATACGACCTTTGTCTCCTGGGCTTATTGCCGCCAACCAATCATACTCATTCACTGTATCGCATTTAGCATAACCCAACAAATCCGCATAAATGCAAATTAGTTATGCGTGCCTGGCTCTCCATATTCCATCTCACGTCCCAAGTCCTCCTTCCACCACTTTAACAGTTTCCTTGCTGGAGTGACTACTGTGATGTTATTAACAGCCTTGCCATGGAGGCCTGTAGTCTGTCGAACAATTCCCCATAATCATTGCCACAGCGCGATCATCCTCGTTCATTAGCAAGCCTCCTGAGTCTCCTGGTTGCGACACCACAGAGGCTGTCCTTGTGCCTACCACAACCCATTCTTGTGTGACAAGCACTTCCCTGAGCAACATAGATGATATTGTAGTATCTTTACCAAACCCTCTGCCGGACCAGATGTGCGTGTATAAGATTTATGCAAGACAGCACCCTCCTTAATTTCTGCGGATCCACGGACGGTGACTAGGGGATCTGCGGACTCTGTCTGCGCTTCCTTAATATATCCATAGCCGCTACCCCCTTGACGTTCTACATAGCAATAAAAATCAGTACGGAGGCTCACACCAAAAGTCTTTTCCCCTTTCCTTTTTGGGAATCTTGATATGCAAGCCTATGCACTGTATGCAACTTGGCATTAAAATGGGTTCTAATGACAATGCATCATATACCAGCCATGTAACGATTAGAGAGGTTTTGCATCCTTGCAAACTTGACAGTAACTACAGCAACCCGACTAGCTAATGCACCTTCCAGGTTTGTGCTTAAGACTGACAGGGATAAAAAGATGTCAACTTGACATCGATGTCAAGCAGAAATCTCTGGACGACATCGGAGGATCTTGGCATTGTTATCCACAACAAACATCCAAAGAAAGTTAGGCTTTGCACGTAGTATCAAAATGCCTTACGTGTAACGAATCAAAACACATCAATCTCGTAAATATCCGATACAAACATTTCAAACTATATTATTATGAGCACTCCTTCCTCTCAAATGTGATTGAGCTCGATATAGAGTTGTCCTGTGATCATTGTCATCATTGGAGGAAGATTCTGTAAGCACTCGCTGCTTAATCTTGAGCACCCCCAACATAGCATGTCATCTGCGATCGTAAGTTGTTGCACGTTCATGATTACTAAGAAGCGATGTCAATCGGAACTTGTCAAAACCTCTGTTACACCTTCGTGCTCACATGGGTCCAAGTGCACTACCTAGCTGGGTTGTGAGATATCTAGCGTGCAAGGGTGCAAAACCTCTCTATTCATTTTACCACTTGTTCCTCGCCTCTAGGCTCGCCTCCTACCCAGTAGCTTCTTTGGGTGCAGAACGTCTTAATTGTCCTATATTGCCGTATGCAGCGTATGCCAAGGCTGCTTCATTGATGCCAAGCCTGAGCGGATGTGCTTGGCGTATGCATCACCAATGCAGCAGCCTTGGTACACTCCGCCAGCCGCATTATGGACGTCATAAGCCATTTAGGTACTGTATATTCAAGGTAGTCTGGCTATATTCAGGGCAGCACAGGCAACAGCGCAATAGTAAAGGTAAAACCCATCACTAATTGCCATTGCCACCCGTTTTGGAGCTGAATAATGCCAAGTTGCATGCCGTGCATAGTCTTGCATATGCAGGATTCCCAAAAAGGAAAGGGGAAAAGACTTTTGGTGTGAGCCTCCAGATATTGAATATGCTCTAGCCACCAGATTAATAACTTACCAGGCACGACAGCTATTGAGCCATAGTCTTTCCACCTAGATACACCATTTGGACAATTGTCGATATCAACGACTCCATATTTCACATGCCCTAGGTATCTGTCACAACACCGTTGTTCTCGTTCTTTCGTTGCCCTCGTTCCCTCGTATTCCGTACTTTCGTATTTGCTCGCATTATCGCATTAACGCGTTATCCCGTTGTCGCGCTATCGCCCTATCGGACAATCACTTAGCTTGTTCGCGGTATCGTTTACTCGCTTAGCTTGGGGAAAGCCTTGCTCAACGTCAGCCTTTGCTATTATTGCTCAAGTACTTCGGCACGTGCCTCAGTATACAGAGCGCCCTTGTATATATAGAACCCCCTCTTCGCTCTCCTTGTTATACCCCCCATCCAACGTCTTGTATATACTTACAGTGCTTGGTTCACCCACGTCCATGTCCAGGTGTATCTCCCCAGTGCACCTCCCTCGCCTTGCTCCATGTCCAGGTGTATCTCCCCAGTGCACCTCCTTCGCCTTGCTCCATGTCCAGGTGTATCTCTCTAGTGCACCGTCCTCGCTCCTGGCCTCGTCCTCGCTCCTGCCCTCGTCCTCGCCATGCCTAGACCTCGCTCCATGCCTCGTCCTCGCCTTGCCTCGCCTGGCCTGGTCCTCGCCTTCCCTCGCCCTGCGGATACACCTCCCTCGCCGTGCTCCATGTCCAGATGTATCTCTCTAGTGCACCGTCCTCGCTCCTGGCCTCGTCCCGGCGCCTGGCCTCGTCCTCGCTCCTGCCCTCGTCCTCGCCATGCCTAGACCTCGCTCCATGCCTCGTCCTCGCCATGCCCCGTCCTCACTCCTGGTCTCGTCCTCGCCTTGCCTCGCCTGGCCTGGTCCTCGCTTTCCCTCGCCCTGCGGATGTACCCCCCTCGCCTTGCTCCATATCCAGGTGTATCTTTCTACTGCACCGCCCTCGCTCCTGGCCTCGTCCCCGCGCCTGGCCTCGTCCCCGCCATGCCTCGCCTTCACTCCTGGTCTGGTCCTCGCCTTACCGTGCCTCGCCTTGTCGCTCTTTGCCTTGCCCCTCGACCTCGCCTTGCCCCTCGAATCTGCCTTGCCCCTCGACTCTGCCTTGCCCCTCGACTCTGCCTTGCCCCTCGACCTCGCCTTGCCCCTTCGACTCTGCCTTGCCCCTTTCCCTCGCCTAGAACACCCGCATCGCCCTTCACCTTACCGTGCCTCGCCTTGTCGCTCTTTGCCTTGCCCCTCGATCTCGCCTTGTCCCTCGACTCTGCCTCGCCCCTCGACCTTTGCCTTGCTCCTCAACCTTGCCTCGCTTTCTGCCCCGACCGTTGTATCCCTCGGTTACCTCCGTATCCCCGCGCCTCGTTACAGTATCTCGCATGATCCAACGCCTTCCTACTTTCATGCCGTGTGTCGTCTGCGAGGCGCCGCTGCTCCATTTTAGGATGACAAATTCCTATTTCCTCTGACTTTGCATAAGATTTCAGTTTAGCTTGGGCGAGACCCTGTGCGATGCATTGAAAGTCGGTGTCTGAGGGTTGGCAAATGGCAATCCTTTCAGTAATGACGAATTCATCAACTCTACCAACATGAGCAGCCAGGCAAACATGCCCAGCGGTGACACCAAATCGTTCTTCTGTCTCAAGGTCATAAACCCAACCGCCGAGGGTCCCGGAGTAACATTCCCCAGGGCATCCGATGCTGCGGCCCATAGACACCTCCCGCTCATATCCACGACAACCTGAGTTTTCATTGCCGTGCAGTTGTACAGATCCACGTTGGATCTCAATCCGCAACGAGGTATCCGCAGGGAGTAATGTTTCGAGACCTGGGAACAGCAATTTGGGAGATGGACAAACGATTTCCTTAGCTCCACCGAATCGTTCAGACGAGCTGCAGCTAACCTCAAGCCCGGAACAAGTTTCCGTACCACTAGTGTTATACCCCATGGTATGTCAACAGGCATCAGCAGCGATAGGAGCATTGGCCGGAGGTGCTGGTAGTGTTTGTTGGAGGGATTTAATGAGGGAATATCGCTACGATAACGAAATCGTATCCTATCCACCCATGAGATACAAGCGATCTCTCGGCAGTGGATTCTATATCAAATGCACAGGGATTGTAAACTCTAGTGCCTTTGTCTTCGACGAAAACCCATGGTAGGGGACCAAGTTGGGCTCCCATCGATTTAGTTGGCGACGGTACGTGCCTTACCGGTTCTTGTATGTATGACTTTCTGTCTATTGGATTACCACGTTGGAGAATTGTTGAAGGAGAATGAAGACTTGAAGCGTTCTATGCGACCTTAACGCCGGTTCCTGGAGATATCATTTTATAGTCTTTGCGGGGGCAGACAGATGACGAGGTTGGTTCAAGATAGTCTGGACGAAGCGTGTTAGAGTATGGTAAAGTGGAATGCGCACCTGTTGAACTTAAAATATGCCTGATAGCTAAGCCGGCTCCGGGGTGAATATTGTTATGAACACGTACAGCTACGGACGATAGATGGAAGACTGAAATTGTATCATGAGAAAAGAAACTTGTCTAGGCTGTTGTATGATGAAATGCAAAGTCAACCTTCTATCTGCTAAGCCTTCCCAGCTCTTAACCTTCCACACTTCTAAGTGTCAGTCCACGAGGGTCTGCCAGTCTAGCTTTCCCACACACGCCGACTATAATGATTACGATGAATAGTTATGATATTGACTGCACATAATGTGAATGTCACTTTATTTATAATATGATATAGCGTCATATTGTTTGTGAACTAGACTACTATTTATGTGTTGTGGTATCAAATAGGGATGTGTACACTGCTCATTGAGGCCACGTCAAAACCCATACATGGCCTCCAGAGCATCTTCATCATCAAGTTCATCCTCATCAACTGGGGCTGCGCTCAGCTTCTCTCCACCACCACCAAATATTGATGCTCTGTCACCAGCAGCTGTGTCAGCTTTGCTAGACTGACACACAGCCTGTGTGCTTGGACCAACACCATCCATTATTTCATCCCAATCATCAATGACCTCAAAGCCATCATCAAACTCGTCCTCCACTGATTGCGGATTCTCTTCTTCATGTACTTGACCGGCATCAGGTACTCTGACCACACCTGTCGTCTGCCTCACCGAAGCATCCAACTCAGAATTATCTGGTTCTCCCAATGGGGGATCATCATCCGAGTCATTTCCACCTAGGAATAGTGACCCCCCATTCCCATCCCGCACTGTATTACGAGGCCTCGGTTTCCAGGGTGGCGGTACTTCGTACAAATCGTCGTCAGTATCCTGTGCCCCTTCCTTCCCATTCTCCTGCCTTGTGATCTCAGCCTCCGTTTCTGGAGGTATGCTCTTTGGTAGATAGTCATCCAAATACTGATTCCTAGCAATTTGAACTCTCTTTGTATGACCAAGCTTTTCAATGATTGATATTGTGTCCCTAAAGGTTGCTTTTCGATATAGATCATCGGCCCAAAGCTGGTAGAACGCCAGTATTCGTGCAGCATCTCTGTATTCGTGGCCTTTGCCTTTAAGTTTCTTGCCCAATTGTTCAGGGGCTGTTCGGCGGAGCTTGGGGAGGCCTTGTGGAGATAAGAGCCTGTGGGAGTAAGAAAATATTCGCGAAATATGAAAGTAATAAATTGGGTACCTCCATACCTGTCTGCGTCAAGCTTAACAGTGGGCCGCTTCACTCTAGTAATTTTGACTTCCTCGTCAACACCTAAATCAACTTTCTTCGTCGAAGTATTCTTCCTTCCCGGCGCGTCCAGGGTGACATCCAGGTCTGGGATTCCCGTATCGACATCATAATCAAAGAGATCATCAAATTGGTTGTCATCAGCCTGCGCAGTTTGTGCTCTCGAAGCCATTGCGAAATGGTTTGTGTAGAGAGAAAACGCGTACTTTACTCTGGGTTAATTGACTCTGCTCTTGGCGTGGAGTTGCCGGCAGCTTCCGCCCTCTCCGGGCTTGGCGCATATTAACCTCATCTAATTATCCCCACTACAGGTATTGAATTCGACACCAGTAAACAACGCAAAATGGCCACTGAGACGCCCCAGGTGCTTGTTCCGCCAAACGAAGTTAAGCATGAGTACCCGGTATTTCATCCAACCCTATAAAGTTTTGGAAGAGACTGACAGTTTTCGCTTAAGGTTATTGATACCGATCCGTACGCCGACCCCCCGTTCAAATACTCCCCAGCCGCATTGAAACACCATATACATAGCAAAGCCAATCGCTGATGAAACCTGGGCAATAGTCATTTCCTCCGAGTCATTCGCTATGCCCGACCCTCCGACTACGCCGTAGGAGCCGCAACCGCCGCCGCCGGTCCGGCTGCCCTTCTCACAATGGAGCGATTCAGCCCCACCTACCTTCCCATCAATTCCTTTCGTGGCGTCATGAGGTTGACTATCGGCATTGGTCTCTGTGCCGGGTTCTTGAGGTTTTATATGCGACCCTCATGTACGATGCCGCCCAGAATTTCCGGAAGCCTCCAGTAGTAATTCTTCCAGCTAATATAAGCACTTATGAAATATAGTACGTTTCTTTGGATGGTCTGAAAACGCCCGGGAAGTCGAGATGGACATGAAAGAAATGGTTGAGAAGGTCAAGAAGGGCGAGCCTCTATACGGCGAAAGTACTCTTTCCCCATACATGCAGGGCGTGGCTACAAGGAACTCCCGATACTCACAGATTTTCCTCCACGCCATGCCATGGTTCAACTTGGTGAACCACAACCAGGTGAGCACACCCTAGGAGCATCTCTAGAAGTTTACGGACATATACTAACATTGGCAATTTTTTTTGAAAGCATGGTGTGGACACCGCCAAGTACTACAAGGCTGCCGAAGAGGAGCTTGAGCGAGAACGACTAAAGAAGGCAGGATACTAGTGGTGATTCTGGGGGTTTGATTAATCTAGCCTGAAAGTAACGATACACCGGGGTGGTTGTGTGTATATATGGCGTGAGTATTGAATTATGCGTCATTATAAAACATAGCGGGTGTTCCTACATACTCTAGACCGTTTGTTCGGCTATAGAAGAACTGAGTTCTGACAAGCATACACTAGGACTGATATAGATCACTGTGTTATGTTGCAGTAATTGGTATCATTTTTCTACTCGATTAATATGTAAATCTGGTAAAGCAGGGTTCATGTTCTGCACTCGAAAACACAACCAGGCTACCGGTTCTACGGAGAATTAATTCGTTGCAGCTCGGTACTTCCTTTTTGTGATCCAAGCATAATGAGGGTACCTAACCAGACTAAGGGTTCCTAGGTAACCCTGGCGATATGTAGAGTACTTGCCCAACTTAATGTGCATGTGGACGCCAGCATAGCTTGGCGCATACGGTAAGGCTTAGCGATGAAACTCAAGCTAACCTCCTTTTCAACTGTCCCTGACTATCACTCATCGAATCACCAGAAACCAAAATTTAGAATATTGAGTCGAGTACATACATCAAAACTCCAACCCTGTAATGAAGGTTGGTACTATCAATGTGGGAAACAATGATACCAGCCGCCAACCCATCAAGATTAAGCTTTACTAATAATTGAAAACGACGAACTTCGGAATAATAAAGACCATGAAAATATGAAATAGTGGCAATCGAGAAAAATAAAAAGTATAAGGGATCCCCCGATAATACCGTGATATATCCAATACAATGAGGAAAAAGAGGGCGACAATAACGTTGATATGTAAAGGGAAGGAGAGTAGGGGTGAGGGGTGTGAAAGGCAGAAATCAAACAATAAAGAAACGGTTAAGATAGTGAGAACTTCTCTGACAACATCCATGTTACATCCCACATGGCACAACATCACGCGCCCTGCCCCCCCCCCCCGGCTCCGCAGTAAACTTTGAAAAGAGGGAGACGTTGCCGGCGAGGGCTTTGAATTCTAGCTCCATTCATTCCGCATCAACAACACCTGCCTGATAATCAGAAAAACAAACATAACATCTGCTCCTCAAACATTTCCCTCACCAGTCACTACTTGAAGCTCTTGAAAAGGTCATCGTCGAAAGCTGTAGGCGGTGGCGCAAGATCTGGTAGTTTCGGTGGGGGTGTTATTGCTCTAGTGGGAACAACTTGAGCAGGGGGCGCTGGTGCCTGCTCTAATGCAGCATCAATGGATGTGGGCGGTGTTGGATTTTTGTCCTTCCACCTCCACCAGCTTCTCTTGACCGAATTTCTGCCCGGGATAGACATTACTGAGCCGGTGGGTGACATTGGTGGAGGATTTGGGTCCTTGTCTTTGTCATATGTCGAATTCAAACTAACTCTGGATAAAAATCTGCGCATACTGCCTGG
The DNA here is from genome assembly GCA_003788615.2 of Terfezia boudieri ATCC MYA-4762. Lineage (NCBI taxonomy): Eukaryota > Fungi > Ascomycota > Pezizomycetes > Pezizales > Pezizaceae > Terfezia > Terfezia boudieri. The sequence goes on from ML121546.1 coordinate 426,965, forward strand.
TCTTGTGGATGTGGGCGATGTGGGGGAGCGAGGAGGCGTTGTCGCGTCTGGGGCTGTGATAGTCGTTGCTCTCTCAATATCGGCTTCCTGATCCTTCACCGAGTTGTTAGACGATGGTACTGGTGATGGTTCGTATGGAACAGATGGTAAGTTTGTTCCTTTTGTAAGGGGCTCAAACGCATCAAGCAAGGGCAACTGCAAGAAATTTGAATCTGTCTTCGGTGACATGTCTTTGCCAGTGGTACGATAAAATTGCTTGGTTGACGAATGAACAAATGTTTGGGTATAATGGTAGATGGGTATCGGGGAGACAGAAATTCAATTCGGCAATAGCAGTTAGCTGTCTGGTGCTTGAGCGGTTCGTTTACGCAGCGTGAGGAGTAGTCGGCAACAGTTGGAAAGGTTAAATTTGCACTGTGACATGTGGTGCAGAATGTTTCGTCCTGCCGGTTTTTTTGAACTGCCCTACGGTTCAGCTCACTGGTCCTATGGATTCTCGCTTCCTGTAGGCAGTTCCATTCGGAGGAAACAGATGGGAAAGCGCACGAGGGATTGGGGGGAGGGGGGGGGGAAGGGGGGAAGGCTGTACGTCCAAGGGACAATGCAGGGCCATCTCGCCAGGGGGTAAACGTTCTGGGGGGGGGGTGGGGGGGTTAAGACGTATTATGGCAATGGGTATTGCAAGCGTTCTTTTCAGACAGGGGCGCTTGCAATACTCTATAGATACTAACGACTTCTGGAGCCAATCGGTTTATCGCCTCCAAGGTTAGTCTGGCTCTCCAAGGAACAGGGTGCACGAAAGGGTGGAATTATTGTATCTCAAGCGATACTGTAATCTAACTCAGGCCTTCTGTGATTGGGGGACGGCGTAGATCCCAATATTCTCTTGGAAGTTTCAGCAAATTTTATGAATTCCGAGGTATCATTCAAATAGGCCACAATCATGCAATCTTGAACAACATTAAGCGAAGTATGATAGCAGTTGACACTTCATAACCCCGAGCCCGATGTAAACCAAGGTACCATCCTCATAACACGACAATCCCCTGGACCTTGGTCCCCCGCAAAAAAGATACAGAACAGAGTGATTAAATATTATTAGGCGGAGGACTGGTACATGATTTTAAACATGCGACAGTAACATGTGTAAGAAGGAATCTCGCGCAAAAAACCAAATTACCCATCAAATCAGTTGTTGACCTACGCGTTTGAAGGTTTTCGTGCAATCATGAGGTACATAGGGGTGAAAAGTTCCTTCTGCAATTTGCGATTGCCTTAGTGACCGATTACAGGGTAAGGGTAGATGGTACGAACCTGTGCTCCTTCAACGAGAGATACGGCGGCAACCGAGAGGTTATTGGCAGTCTTCTGGGTGCCCTTTGGAGCAAGTCCAACAGTCTCCATAATGCCAACAAAGCCGTGCACGACAGCTTGGCCCCATTTTGTTATTCTAAATGTATGTTAAGCAAAATGAAGCAGCTCCACGTGAGAGAGAATACCAACCTGAGGACCGTGAAGAGATCATAGAGGTTTCGTGCATATTTAAACTCTCCAGACAAAGGATAGTACCATGGCACGGGGTCTGGTCTTGCTGCCAAATCCTCATTGAATTCAAGCTCGAATCCGACGGCCTTCATGGCCCTGATAGCCTCGGAGATCTTGCACATGTTCGAAATACCGTTGCCACTAATTACGTCAGTACCAGTTGTCCTCACAGACTTAATGCCGACTCACACTTCAATACCGTGGCAAATGCGCTTATGGTCGGTGTTTGAGGCATCGTATTTATCGGTCATGAGCCATTCATACACTCCAAAGCGTCCTCCTGGCTTCAACACCTTGAAAATCTGGCCGTAAATACCTTCCAAGCTAGGAGCATGAACGGTAGCTTCGATGGCATACACGAAATCGAAGGAGTTTGGTTCAAAATCCATTTGCTAACCTCAAATATTAGAGTCTGGAGGAACTATCCAATTGATACCATAAACTTACCATGAAGTCACCCTTGACATATTTCATCTTGGGTGTGAGCCCAGCTCTCTCAGTGTGCATCATGGCCCTCTCAATCTGGTAGTCATTGTTGTTGAGGCCAACGATGTTGCAGTCGGTGAATCGACAGATCTCGCGCGCAGGACCACCAATACCACAGCCCACATCAAGAACGGAAGAGTTCTCAGTGATACCAATCTTTGCGGCGAGGTAGTGCTCATGCCTGGGGCCAGTTAGAGTCAATCTGGCCTTTCAGCTCATAGTATCGGATTACCTTGCAATGGCCTGCATGAAAGGCTCGGCGGAGTAGAAGCGACAGAAGTGGAAACTGCACATAAGGTTGAGCAATAGCCTTCAAACATTGGGATAATATGCATGGCATTGACTTACGAGTGTCCCCAAGCACTTTCGTACAAATCAGTTGCAAGGTTGTAGTATCTGCCGAAGACGGTGAGGTTGATAGTCAGCCGAGTCCGCAATTGGTGAAGAGACAAAGTTAAGCCACCCCATCTTCTTAGTGTAAGAACACGGTATCTTACTGTCTTGTCAAAGTAGCATAATGACGCCGCCGCTCCTGTGGTTTGGTGTAAGTATGTTGAATTTCTGCACTGGGGCAAGATAATGCCTTACCTCAGAATCTTCCTCCCCCATCCTAGCCTCACCTTTCCCCTCCTCCCAGAATTTGAAATACTCATCTACAGCAGCATTGTGCGCTTTCTTGTCCTTGGTGAACATTGCGGTAAAGGCACCAGTTTTGGCGCTCGAGCCGTGCATGGCCTTTGAGAAATCCGCATCTCGGGTCTTGTTCTGTTGTTCGAGCGGGACCGACATTTTTGGCAGTGGGTAAATGCGAGTTGAACTTTGGGAATTTTAACGTGAATTCAGGAGGTGAAGTTGTAGGTGCAGTTGAAGCAATGGACAGCCAACTGAAGTGGCGGGTATCAGCAGTGGGTGCGTTATATATATAAGGAGAGAAAAATACTTGCCCTACGGCAATAAAAGGAGCCGAGCTAATTTACATTTTTACTCTGGGTGATAACCCTCGATAAGGATACATACGCAACCGTTAAGTCGCTGGTAATGGATATCACCCCCCCGTTTCGTAGCCTGTTTCGGTGCGTGTGTTGAGAAGAAGCCCGCCCTTACAATACAGCTTTTTGAGATGACCGGTTCGAGTTCGGTTTCTTGATGCCATCGTGTCCTGTCTTCGCTCTGGTGATCACTCTGCGTATAAGATTCCAATTATGGGCGTCAAGAGTAACTTGCGGCTTCAACAGTCTGGTTGTGGCTTCAGCCTACGGTCTGGGTTAGTCTGGTTGCTGGGTAGTTCTGGTTAGGTCCCTGAAGCCCCTAGTCTGGTTGGCACCTGAAGCCCCTGAAGCCCTAGTCTGGTTGGCACAAGCCGCTCTCTAGTCTGGTTGCATGACCACCAGACTAGCCGCTCTCATAGAGCTTCCAATGTTGTGCCAACCAGACTAATCTGAAATGGGAATAGTTCCATCAATTAGCCCCATGCGTCTCGAACAGTTACTGGTGCAACCAGACTACCTTACTGTAGCCAAAAATCAACCAGAGTATCATACCAAAAATTATGCCTGAATTCGCTGCCTGAATTCCTACTGTCGGCAAACTGAAAAACTACAATATCCAAGAGGTCATAAGGCAGTGCAAGCTGTAGGTACCATCTTGCTGCTAAATCGTGAATCTTTCTACGTAGTCGTGTTCTTCGCTGAGCTTACATAACAAGTAAACGAATCAACGTCTGAAGCAACCCAAGTACCTACCTAGTTTATCGCCTCATAATAAAGTCCAGGCTTGAGCTGCAAGGGACATAATCCACGTCTCAGACTGCTGTTCTATCGTACTATACAGTTTTATCAACGCATAAAAAGATCCTGAAGTCATTAACATCCTTTCCACTACCTAACACTGCTATAGTACAATGACAACTAGGTATGAACCGTTGATGCTAGCCTGAAGTGAACATAGAGTTAACTGGTAACTCAGATATCGTGTCGAATATGCTTTGAAGGTATGAATCTCTTGTGGAGTGCCAGAGTATCGTTGAGTGATTATTTCTAGAGTTATACAGGGTGTTGACGAATTGCTCGAAAGGCCCACCGCCGCGACGCTCTCATTGAGTTCATCAAGGGTCTCCTAGCTGTCCCCTTCGTCATCCATTCTCAACCGACTGCCACAGCAGACGATATTTCGCTCCCAGAGATGGCTGCCCACGCTCACCGCCGATATACAGAAATCATGAAGGACGTCGAGGTGTTAATCAATGACCACAGTAAGTATTTTGCCGCTCCTTCGCAAATCATGTGCAATCAACTGAATTTAATCATTTAGTACAGTGCCAAAAACAAGGGAAGATTGAACGATCGAAGTTGAGATTTTTAGTTCCTTCGGTAGGAACATTCTTCACACCATTGGCTCTCGTGGACGCTTTCGTAGCCCAAGACAAGAGAAGAGCTATAAGTTCACGAAGATTCGTGGCTCCAGTAAGACTTCCGTTACTCACTGAAAGTTAACGTATTCTCACACGGATTGTTAGTCCTTTAATGACATACGCCTTATCCTCAACACTGCTCAGATCATGAGCCTCTCCAGGGATGGACCCCTGAAGTTGGTTACTTTTGATGGAGACGTGACATTGGTTAGTGAGGAATCCTCCTCCTCCATGAACGTATAAGCACATAATTGCTGACATTTACACAGTATGATGATGGACAGGTACTCGCCAGTTCATAAATTATGACCAATAGATTGCTAAACCATATGCAGTCACTCACACCTTCCAATCCAGTCATCAATCAGATCCTCAGCTTGCTCTTGAGGAATGTATGCGTGGGGATAGTTACTGCAGCCGGCTACACTGATGGTGCCCGATACCAGGAGCGCCTGTATGGGCTCTTAGACGCCATTGCGGACCCAAGAAATGGACTTACTCGCAATCAACAGATGAACCTGATTGTTCTCGGAGGAGAGAGTAGTTACTTATATAAATCCTCACCAGGTAGCGAATATGGATTGGAAAAAATTCCTAGGTCAGAATGGCAACTACCTGAAATGCAGGAGTGGGAGGAAAAAGATATCCAACTCCTTCTGGATATTGCTGAGACTTCATTGAGGGAATCAGTCGACACTATGAGACTCAAGGCTCTCGTTGTGAGAAAGGAGAGAGCAGTGGGAATAGTACCAGCAGATGGACATAAATTCGAAAGAGAGCAGCTTGAGGAGGCTGTTTTAGTCGCCCAAAAGACTCTAGACCTGAGTGATGTTGGAAGGGAAATACCATTCTGTGCTTTCAACGGTTTGGACCTCTAAACTAGTGTCTGGCTGTGATATATTGCTGACCATCGAGAAGGTGGAAACGATGTATTTGTTGACATTGGAGATAAAAGATTAGGCGTTCTTTGTTGTAGGCGATTTTTCGGTGGAGTTGAAGGCGGAGAGACGTTACACATTGGGGGTATGTTACTCGTTATGGGCAAATTTCTTAATTTATGTGCAAGAACTGACTGAATAGATCAATTTTTATCGGCGGGCCACAATGATTTCAAGGCACGTCTTGCAGCGACGTGTGTCTGGGTGTCAAATCCGGCCGAGACAGTGAAGTGTCTGGAAGAGCTTACAGATCTTCTTGACCCTCAAGTACAGAATTAGTTTATTGATGTATTTGAAACACATAGTTAAGGCTAAGCGATTGTTCGAGTCCCCCTGCTCATAAGATCCAACCAAATTTAATCCTTAAACAGAATTGTAGAATATACTTACAGAGTAGTCTGGTTGAATATACTAGTCGGGATCGCTATCTTACTGAGTAAAAATGAAGGTAAAACAAGTGCTACCTCTCTTCCCAGACTACCTCTCTTCTTTTTTTTTTAAAAAGGTAACTTACCGACATTGAGCTAAACCGTTTCATATAGGCAGACAGGAGGAAGTCGTACAGTATGCGCTGAGTACGGTTCGGTGGGGAGTTCACTGACCTTTGAGGATTGAACTCGCGCGTCCTAGCCGGTTTCCCCTCCCCTTCACTATGTATATATTAATAATGTAAAGATCCTGCTCCGCTGGTAAGTTTTCGGCTTTCCCACACAACCCACGGGAGCTAGGTACCGGTAGGTACAGTATGTACAGAGCGAAGCAAGACACCCCCCATTCCTTTTTTTTTTTTTTTCTTCTTTTTTAAAAAAAAAAGAATGTCTTTGCTGCTGGTAGAGTTTAGTCTGGGTAGAGTTTCGGAAAGAAGCGAAGCAGTTACCGTAGATACGATGGTCTTGCCAACCAGACTAGATGGGGTCATGCAAGGAAATGAGGATTATTGAGAAAACCTTTAAAATGCCCTCCGGGTAACACGGACTACAGCAAAATGCCCTCCGCTTAGTGGAACATGTTTAAGATACAACACTATACCGCTCTCTCTACTAGCACAACACCCACGCTGCTTGGCATGACTCTATGCAAAGGCCCCTTTTTTATGCCAGACTAACATGCGTCCTATGCAGTTCGGCATATACCCAGCATACCCAGCATACCCAGCATACCCAGCATAGTATACTCAGCATAACCTGTATAACCGGCACCCACCCCCATACCAAGCAGTATACTCGTACCCAGCAAACTACTCCGTACGCAGCATACTCAAATTACCCAGCATATCGCGCGTATAGCACACGCAGCATACTCAGCATACCCGGCATACTCTACATACTCCTTTTTCTCTACGCGATGCAATATCTCTCAGTGCTCCTGTAGTATCGGGGGGGGGGTCCGCTAGATCTGTTCAAGCTCCTATGCTTTATATTACGCGTTCCTATAGCTATCCGTTAGTTTGATGCGGTTCCGGAGCTACAAGCTATCCGTTGGTTTGACACGCTTTGTAGCTACAGTCCTAATTCAGGGTAACCTCGTGTTCCCTATTTCATGCGGCTACTCCTCTGGCATTTTGTATCTTTAATTGTAGACGCTCCTACGGCATTTGATATCTTTAGTTATGATATCTAAACTACTGTAATTTATATTTTCGTATAGTTTGTGGGTGTAGGGTGTTAGAGTAAACCTATGCATAGTGTTGAATGAACTTCATAGTGAGATCTTACCATAATACCATACCCTGTAAATAAACATCACTAGAAGTACAAGTTGAGTTAATACTAACATAGAGAGCACATACATAATCATTAGCCGAAAGAGAAAGTACTTAGAATAATCATCTCTAGATATTTTATGATTACACATCTATATATTTTGGTGCTATGTACAGAGTATATTCTACTATAATAGGCAATCTATCACGGGGAACACAACTACCTACCGGCAGCGCATGCCTGGTCATAAGCCAAGAGCAAGCACAGACCTGAGTGAAGATTACCCTGAAGCGCGATTGTAGCTCCGGAACCGCATCAAACTAACGGATAGCTATAGCAGCACGTAATTTAAAGCATGCCTCCCTAGGTTATGGGAGTGTATAGAGAAAGAGAGCAATTACACATGGTATATTAGCTATAGAAACAGGTCTAGGGAAGCGCATGGAGTCTAGGTACGGTATAGCTATAGGAACGCGTAATATAAAGCATAGGAGCTTGAACAGATCTAGCGGACCCCCCCCCCCCGATACTACAGGAGCACTGAGAGATATTGCATCGCGTAGAGAAAAAGGAGTATGTAGAGTATGCCGGGTATGCTGAGTATGCTGCGTGTGCTATACGCGCGATATGCTGGGTAATTTGAGTATGCTGCGTACGGACTGCTTGGTATGGGGGCGGGTGCCGGTTATACAGGTTATGCTGAGTATACTATGCTGGGTATGCTGGGTATATGCCGAATTGCATAGGACGCATGTTAGTCTGGCATAAAAAAGGGGCCTTTGCATAGAGTCATGAGCGTGGGTGTTGTGCTAGTAGAGAGAGCGGTATAGTGTTGTATCTTAAACATGTTCCACTAAGCGAAGGGCATTTTGCTGTAGTCCGTGTTACCCGGAGGGCATTTTAAAGGTTTTCTCGAGGATTATTTGTCATTGCGCGTTGAAGGTGAAAGAATGTACCGTTCGTCTAGGGGCTTGGCAACGCCTTAGATAAGATTAGAGCTGGGAAGGACAGATAGATACTTCGTATATGATCATTATGGGGAAAATCACTGCAGAGCTTCCATCTTAGGCCTCTCTTCGAGGGATAACGCTAGCTTAGTTAGTTAGTAAGTATGCATGTGCACCTCTACTAGTGCAAGCCTCTACCGGTAGTCTGGTTGCACATAACCTCCACGGTCCAGAAGTCAATACAACGCACATCCTTAAATACACCACAAAATGGATCAAGCTGATAAGCTTCTGCTCTCATTAAAATCATGGCCAGCCCCGGACCCTGTTCGAAACTCTATCACTGCATTAATTCCCAGAATTCAGCAAGAGAGAGGTTCTTTCAGGGACACAACGGAAGAGCTTCTAGAGAAAGAGATAGCCGCACAAGCCAATACAAGCAATGAGAAGTTGGAGGAAGATAGTGCCATAGAGGATGAGGAATCGACTCCAGAAGGGCAGGACGCAGTGGAGAAACCGATGGATGATAAAGAGCGCATGGTGATGCTAGCTCGTGGGCGAGAGGAAATAATAGCAGAGATTCAGTGAGAATGCAGTTCTTAACGCGCCAATGCTCTAGGCTGATAGACAATGTAGGATGGCGCAACACGAAGCTACCGTCGCTCTTGATTTCTTGTCCTTGATTTCGTCGCTGAACAGTGAGATGGCATACAACACACTAACCCCAGGTCTAAAAGAGGTCATACCTCCAAAAGCCATGGGAGTAGAGAAAGTCAGCACAAAATACCCACCACAACTTATGCAGGATGATAGATTGATCTCTCAGGGATGGAAGATGGAAGGTTTGGATTCTGCTGGCGATGCGCTGCTGAGGGCAGCATCAAGGTTAAAAGCGGAATCAGAAAAAGAGAAGAGGTATTGGGAGCAGATTATGAGCATTCGAGATGAGGGTTGGACAATATGCAAACATCCAAAACTGCGCAATACGCTAGGTGTCAGATATGGCTTCGCGGAAAGTGAGCTCATGTTCTTCAAGGAAAGGTTGGTGGGATTATTTGCTGACTATCTTCGTTTGTAGCTGCCGCAAATTTTGAGAATACAGGGATCGGTGCTCTTAGACGTGGTGATGACGGAAGCATTGACCTCGAAGATCCCGGCGCTTCCAGGGCTCGGAGGGTAGTTAGGGTTAGGATTGTGCATGCTGGAACTATCACAGGATGTGCACGACCGTTAGGTAATCGCGGCCAAACTCCATCTCTCAAAGAGAAGATATTGTTGGCCCGTGACTATATATACGAAGAAGAGTTATACTTTGAAATTATGAAGGAAGCTAGGCATATGGCAAGTCAAGGTATAACTACGTCAGAAGATACTGTGACAATCGACATGAAGGCAGGGAAGTGTATTCACATTGATATGGTATGTTAAATCCATAGCGTACAGTTAATGATCAGTATTATTAATACTTATTTCTGCAGGCTCCGATTGATGAGGAAGTATACTGCACTGGGGAGTCTGATGACCTTGCGCAAGCTTTTGGGATAGCGCTACGAATTCTACTTTCTTACGGACACCGGATAACCCTCCGGAATAGAAGCAGACCGCAACGGCCTTTGTTCCACAGGAAGGGGCCCCCCGGCCCATTGCCGCTTTTGCGCCCCATGGTAACGCATCTATGGCATTATGAACATTCTGAACATCTGATAAAATTTTGTGGGCACCTTCGCGACATCGTACACTCCGCTGGGTTACCTACTACCGTTATCATGAACTCTTTCAAAAATTGCCAAGCCTCAAAGATGAAGGATATTGAGTCATCTATAGCAGAGTTCATCCACAGTCCACTCGAAAGTGAAGCTATACTTGAGCTTCCAGGGGGCTGGAGAGTGACAATTGTCATGCGGACTCACCTCGCCCAACCATGGTTTGGCACAACCTACGCCGTTACGGCCTCCCACGATGGAGTATGTGCCAGACTAATGGGCCGTAATAACATTACAGCCATGACAGAATTGGAAACATACCTCCTTTGGTGCCTTGAGCGAAGTATAGTTAATGCCATAAGATTGATGGAGGGCCAAGGATGGGAACAGCTTGCCCAAGGGAACTCTATGGAGAAGAATGACGGTAAGGCTATCAAGCTCATTAAGATACATGTTGAGAAGGGCGGCTTGCATGTAAGGTCAGGCTATGTGGGAGGAAGGGATAGTGAATATGTCTGGACTGGCTCAAAGAAAGAAAGACATTTGGAGGACGTGTTGCGAGAAATCTAAATATGCTGGCTGTAGCTGCGGTAGTTACACCGGAATGCAAAACAAATATAGCACCATAAGTAGTCCACCACACTAGCTAGCTAGTCTCATGACCTTTCCACAACCAGACTACCTAGCTATATTTTGCCTTATTGTCGCGCCCTATCGCTCATGTCTAGGTAAAGGTACATGTTCAGGGTAACGAGGCGATCTTGGCATCACCGTCATTGTGCTCCAGACTAGTCATTGCGCATCTTTGGTAACAAACTCAGCCACTGCCCCTCACCAATTTGGTGTCTAGACACCATCATCGCCTGGTCATTGGTCACTACTAAAACACATGATGTCCACCACATCAGAGGAGTTAGCTACAGCTATCCAAAGCTTATCACCTTTTGATAGCATATTGGATGAAATACACCCGCGGAAATGCAGCAAGCCATCAATTGAGGAACAGCAACAGATCCTAGAAAATGATTTTCTCAAACCCTCCCACCGCTTTTCAGCCGAATGGCTGAATAAATTACAGCAGTATGTGCCTTTCTCTTTCCAAAATGGAATGGTATCTAGAGAATTGCTCTATTATAACATTACAAAGGCTAACATGGGGGATTGGGTTAAGTCGATGGAAGGTACCAACAGATTATATGTCCTTGATGGGGTTGGCTCCTACTATGTCACGGACCGTCATCAGATTTACTCGTGAAGGGCTTGAGGGAAGGGTCAGTGGATATAAAGAAGTGACAGTGCCAGCTCAGAGTATCACTGCCAAAAATTCAACGTCGTTACTACGAAAACCAGCAGCGAAAGCAGATATGGTCCGAGGGAAGGCCGGCTTCTTTCCTTTCTCTCCTGGAGGTCTGGACATTGGAAAATCAAACGAAACCGCGGAGGAGCTTGAGCAAATGGAAGCTGCGTTTGCTGAGAGGGTTGGTGCTGATGGGCTACTACAGGTACCGCCAGGGTTCACCAGAGGCTTGATGCAACCAATAGAAGAGATGGAAGAGCAGATGGAAGAGCAGATGGAAGAGCAAGATCAGTTCAATTTTGGAGATGTTAAGCCTATCAGGAAGAGTAAATTTGTGGAAGTACCTACCAAGAAATTCGTCGAACCACTATCTGAATTGGACAGTATTGATGATTTTTTGCCAGTAGAGGTGCGTAGTTCATGCTGCTGGGTGGTGTAGGGCACCTTACTCACCATCAATCAAGTCTCCTATGTTGGCACTTCGTGGAGATTTGGCTACATCTTCTAAGAAAGTGGCTGCCGGAGAGTGGGCACACATGGTGGATATCAACAAAGATTTCACCAACTTTCATGAGCTTGTGCCGAACATGGCCAGAGAGGTGCGGAGTCTCATCAGTACCTATGTAGTATTGTAACTGATTTCTTGTAGTGGCCCTTCGAGCTCGATACATTCCAGAAAGAGGCAGTTTATCATCTCGAGAATGGTGATTCGGTTTTCGTTGCTGCACATACGTCTGCTGGAAAAACGGTTGTCGCTGAGTACGGAATTGCTCTGGCTGCCAAACATATGACAAAGTGAGAATCCGTGGTTATTAAATTTCTTAACTTGGTCTGACCTTTGACAGAGCCATCTATACTTCACCAATAAAAGCATTGAGTAATCAGAAGTTTCGGGATTTCCGTAACATATTTGACGACGTAGGGATCCTTACCGGAGATGTACAGATCAATCCGGAGGCTAGCTGCTTGATCATGACAACGGAAATTCTCCGGAGTATGTTATATCGTGGGGCTGATATCATTCGCGACGTCGAATTTGTTATTTTTGATGAAGTTCATTATGTCAACGACCAAGAGGTAATACATATTCTGTTCTCTAAATTTTAGACGTATCTCCTGCTAAGCTATAACAGAGGGGTGTCGTATGGGAGGAGGTGATCATAATGCTTCCAGATCACGTAAATCTTATTTTGCTGTCAGCCACAGTTCCGAATACCTACGAATTCGCTAGCTGGGTCGGAAGAACCAAGAAGAAGGATATCTATGTGATATCCACGCCCAAACGCCCGGTACCTTTGGAACACTTCGTGTGGGCCAATAAAGCAATGTATAAGATTGTGAACGCCGAGAAAAAATTCCTTCCCATGGGGTGCGAAAATCATAGTCAAACCCTCACGTCCCAGGCTAACCATATGATAGACTTAAGGATGTAAACGATGCCCTAAATCCGAAGAAGGAGGTCAAACCAGCTCAAAACCAAGTTGCCGGGCGTGGAGGTTCCAATGGACGGGCAAACGCGGGTCAGCGAGGAGGACGCGGACAAGCGAGAGCAGCCACCAATGCTGGATCATTCACCAGAAGTGGAAGGGGGGGTATACGGACGACAGCCGGGCAGGACAAGCACATATGGGTTCACCTAGTTGGGCACTTGAAGAAAGAAAATCTCCTTCCGGCCGTGATCTTCGTGTTTTCCAAAAGAAGATGTGAGGAGAATGCTGATGCTCTTTCCAATATTGATTATTGTAATCAGACTGAGAAGAGTGCGATTCACATGACCATCGAAAAATCATTGGCTAGATTGAAGCAAGAAGACCGAGACTTGCCTCAGATTAGGCGCATGAGAGAACTTCTGAGTAGGGGTCTGGCTGTGCATCATGGTGGCATGCTTCCTATTGTGAAGGAAGTGGTTGAGATTCTTTTTGCAAAAACGCTGGTCAAAGTCTTATTTGCAACAGAAACTTTTGCTATGGTACATTTTGAAAGGCCTTCATAATTTGTATTCAAGCTAACCTCAAGGAAAACCAGGGCTTGAATTTGCCGACTCGAACAGTAGTATTTTCTGGACTCAGGAAACATGATGGACAGTCCTTCCGCGACCTTCAACCTGGTGAATATATACAAATGGCTGGTCGAGCAGGGAGGCGTGGTCTTGATCCATATGGAACTGTGATTATAATTTCTTCATTGGACGAGGCACCAAAGGTATGTTTTGTACATGTCTTGCCATAACCAACTGTCTCATGATTATTATAGGAAGCCACGGTGAAGAACATGATTCTTGGCGAGCCAAAGAAACTTAAGAGCCAGTTTCGATTGACATACAATATGATCCTCAATCTCCTTCGCGTTGAGGCTTTGAAGATTGAAGAAATGATCAAACGGAGTTTTGGAGAAAATACAACACAAACACTCCTTCCCGCTCACGAACGCGAGATTTCTGAGAAGCAAGGCCAACTCAAGAATCTGCTGCGGGAGTCGTGTGATTTCTGTGATATAGATATGAAAAACTGTCATCAGGCAGCAATGGACACAAAATCGCAGATGGTATCTCTTATTAAGAGCTCATATGCAACTCCTATGGGCAGATTGATATTTGCTACTGGTAGGCTTTTGGTGATCCAACAACCTGTAAGTCATTACCAGATATTAAACTGGCCTGAGAATCCTTCTGAGGTTATTATAGGCCATGGCCCGCACAGTAGGGATCATCACACATGTCATCAGCGTTGGTTCTGCTCCTGTCATCAATGTTATCCTTCTTAAAGTGGAAAACAGCAGAAAAATACCCAGTGAGTGTTTCCATATTGGGGTGTATATAAGTATACTGAGTCACGATAGGCGATCTGGTCCCATTCGCACTCTCAAAGGCTGTTGAGTTGCCACCGCTAGCGGCCTGCAATTATAAATTGCAAGAGACTGGAATTTCCCTAGAGAATATCGAGTGTCTAACAAAAACCACCATTAAGGTAAGAATTTGTAACTAAATTTGTCCTGCAGTGCTGACTCTAAGGTGTAGTTGGACGTTGACCTGATCCGAGCACGAGGAAGGTCCAAGGAGGTTGTTGCCGAAGGCGAACGTATTAAAGATTTGCTCTTCGGTTATGGAAAGAATTGGAAACGGCCAGAACTTGAAGAGGTGGACTACAGCAAGCTGAATCGGAATATACATATCCAGGAAATCTTACAGAGTCGAAAGGATTGCTTGGATAGGGCATTGAAATGTCTTGCCGTGGATTGCCCAAATTTCATTCGCCATGTGAGCACATTTCCAGTAATGTATCTACACAAGGGACTAACAGAGGGCAGTTCGCAATGTATCATGAAGAGTATCGCTTACAAGAAGCAATTGACGACTTAAAAAGGAAAACTTCCGACCAGAATTTGGCATTGATACCCGACTATGAGCAGCGAGTAGATGTCCTGAAGGAGCTATCATTTATTGACGAAGACTCCCGGGTACAACTTAAAGGGAGAGTAGCTTGTGAGGTGAGAGTACCCTCAAGTTATATCGGACTTAAAAGAAATCACATCTAACTCCATGAGCAGATAAACTCAGCGAGTGAATTGGTACTCACAGAGTTAGTATTGGAGAACTTTTTCGCAAATTACGAGCCAGAGGAGGTTTGCGCCCTTCTCTCTGCCTTTGTTTTCCAGGAGAAAACTCTCATTACACCTAAGGTTACGCCTCGATTGGAAGCAGTGAGTTTCCTTACCTATCTTTACATGACTCTGTTACTAAAATTGTTCATAGGGTAAACAAGGTATCATAAACATCGCAAGAAGGGTAAATGCGGTTCAATCGAGTCATCAAGTCCTTATTAACGGCGAAACTGAAGACTTCGTGAACCGGCCTCGATTTGGCTTGATGGAGGTGGTTTATGAATGGGCGAAAGGAATGCCTTTTGGACAAATTACAGATCTCACTGATGTGTTGGAGGGAACAATTGTCCGGGTCATAACGCGTTTGGACGAGACATGTCGAGAAGTCAAGAATTCCGCCAGAATCATTGGCGACCCGTCACTTTTCACTAAAATGCAGACTTGTCAAGAGCTCATCAAGAGAGATGTGTGTCATTGTGCATCTCTATATTTGGTTGGTCCACCCACAGTTCCACGTTTTAACGAGGCTAACATGATCATCTAGTGAGATGACGCTGCATTACGGCGGCGAGAAGCATAGGATGCATAACGAGCCTTCCCATAGCTACAGTAGATTTTAAATGCACAAATCGTTCGCGTCAGCAAGAGAGTGATCGACCCGCCTTTGTTTACTCTGTGCTCTCAGGTGTAGAACGTTCGTTTGTATGATCAAAGTAGTTATAATTACCAAGCCAGTGCAGTCCAGTCTAAATTCACGGGAGTTTTGGATCGCCCAAAACTCTGAAACCTAATCGTAAGCGTTTGACCCCTGGGGGGCGCTGGATCAACCAGACGCAACACTATGGTTACCCTGAGCTGCAGCCTACTGCTTCGTTTTCGCGAAAACATTAAGGCAGCACCTTCTAGGGCTGTAACTCCGAGGTTGCATAATGCACCCCCCGAGGTTCGGCCGCTCGTGCAGCACCCAATATGCAGTACATCTCGTTTTTATTGGTGAAGACTTAATCCTTGATTTGCCATATGGCGAGAAACCTTACGGACAACTAAGGAAGAATAATTATTAACCCCTATGTAAGTAGTTTATAAACTAGCCGGCGAGTGCCTGTGGTTGCAATTCACCTCGGAGAGAAAAATTTGAGTAGCTACCGACATTATTGAACCTTACTTACTCTACTCCAACCCCTCCCTAAACTTATCTAAACCCCCACTCATTCTCCCTGCCTACAAAATTTCCAACTCTCCGTACACACTGGCCCAGCGAACTCCACTGCCTATTGACAGTGCCCCGCATCCTCCCTCTTTCGCAGAGCCTCTGTGCTTTTCATTAATACATCACCATGGACGTTGCAGCTCTCCGCGATTGTATCTCCCAGACCCTTCAAGCTAATGCGGACATTCGACGGCATGCAGAGCTCCAACTAAAGCAGGCATGTAGAACTGGACCCGTCGTTCTCACAGACCATAGAATTAACGACTTTCATAGGCTGAGCAATCGCCTGGCTTTATCGGCGCTCTGATCAATATTGTGGAGTCGGAGCCGGATCAAAATATCAAGCTTTCTGGTACTTAGCTGAGTTCCATCGGGTTGATTTTACAGCAACTAATCTTTACCTGTGGGCAGCCGTCGTATACCTGAAGAACAAGGTCACTCGGTCATGGGAGTTTAATGAAGATTTTCCCAAGGTAGCACCTGTGCCTGAAGAGGAGAAGCCAGCGTTCCGAGAGAGGCTTGTACCAGTACTAGCATCATCGCCTCAACAAATACGGGGTCAACTACTGCCTTTGATCGGGAAAATTCTACATTACGATTTCCCACAAAAATGGCCTAGTTACATGGATATCACATTGAAACTACTACATGCAAATGACATCAACTCTGTATTTGCCGGTCTACAGTGTCTACTGGCCCTATGTCGGGTATATCGTTACAAGTCTGGAGATAAGAGGGAGGATCTGGATACGGTGACCCAGGCAACTTTCCCGTTGATTCTGGGTATAGGGAACAGGCTCGTCCAGGAGACGAGCACAGAGGCTGGAGAGATGTTGAAACTGATCCTGAAGATCTATAAGCATGCAGTATACGTATGTACGCGTACACTGAATTTGGGGTGCGAATACTTACAAATTGCGCAGTTTGAGATTGCAGCCCACCTACGAGAGGAGTCCGCTATTGTTCCTTGGGCAACCTTGTTTATTAATGTGGTTGGAAAGGAGGCGCCACCAGAGTCAATGCTTGAGGACTTGGATGAACGGGAACAACATGCTTGGTGGAAGGCAAAGAAGTGGGCGTACTCGAATCTCAACCGCCTATTCGCCAGGTAAGTTGTCCGTGTTTGATCGGCTGCGATATGTCTGACAAGGGCTAGATACGGAAACCCCTCCTGCATGACATCGGTCAATTCCGAAAACTACAAGGACTTCGCTAAGAACTTCATTAACAACTTCGCACCTGAGATTCTCAAGGCATATCTACAGCAAGTCGAATTATGGGTGGCCAAGCGGACGTGGTTGAGCAAGATATGCCTGTCTTTCATTGTCGCCTTTATGGACGAATGTGTTAAGCCGAAGGTAACCTGGCAACATCTGGCCCCACATGTCGACAATCTGGTGGCCCATGTTCTCTTCCCGCTGCTCTGCCAGACGGATGAAGACCTGGAACTCTTTGGGACTGACCCTGCCGAATACTTGCACCGCAAAATTAGTGAGTTTCTCAGAACACCACTTACTAGTATAGGGACTAACTAAACAAAGACTTCTTCGAGGAGGTTTCCGCTCCAGACGTTGCGGCAACCAACTTCCTAGTCACCGTTACTCGCAACAGAAGGAAGACCACTTTCACCGTTCTTAACTTTGTTAATGACATTGTTAACAGGCAAGTTGATAATTACGACATGCTAGTGAACCAGAGCTAACATATATATAGATATGAACAAGCGCCGGAGCATGAAAAGAATCACAGGGAGAAGGAGGGAGCTCTGCGCATGATTGGAACCCTTGCTGCCATCATTCTCGGAAAGAAGAGCCCAATCGCCAACAATGTCGAGTACTTCTTCGTGCGACATGTTTTCCCTGAATTCCGAAGCCCCCATGGATACCTCAGAGCGCGTGCATGTGATGTTCTAGAGAAGTTCAGTGAACTTGACTTTCAGGATCACAACGTAAGTGAAAACCTCGAGACAAATGGGTGGGCACCATAGCTAAAATAAAATTAGAACATTGTTGTAATATATCAAAATATTCTTCAATCACTACAGGATCCCGCTCTTCCTGTGAGGGTTGAAGCAGCGTTGGCACTTCAACCTCTAATCCGACATGAATTCATTCGAAAGTCTATGCAGGAAAATATTCCACAAATCATGCAGCAGCTCCTTAAACTCACTAATGAAGTGGATGTGGATGCGCTTGCCAATGTTATGGAAGAATTTGTAGAGGTTTTTGCATCAGAGCTTACTCCCTTTGCCGTCGAACTCACAGAACAATTGGTAAGCGAGGTCACTTCATGCAGCCGGTAGTAATCACTGATTTTTATTATAGCGCGATACCTATCTCCGCATCGTTAGTGAGCTCATGGAGAAGGGTCAAGGCAACTCAGACGAGGACGCCTTTGGCGAGTACCTTGATGATAAGAGTATCACAGCTCTTGGTGTTCTACAGACTATTGGCACTTTAATCTTGACTTTGGAGAGTACTCCGGAGGTTTTGCTTCATTTGGAAAATGTCCTTGTGCCCGTCATCACAGTGACCCTTGAGAACAAGCTTTTCGGTAATTACCCCAATCATTCATTTGATTAAGTACCCTTTTACTAATTGATTTAGAACTCTATAATGAGGTGTTTGAAATCATCGACAGCTGCACATTCTCCGCGAAATCCATCTCCCCAACAATGTGGATGGTCTTCGAGTTGATACATAAAACGTTTAAGGATAGGGCCGAAGTTTATGTTGAGGGTAATCATAAGTTATATATTTGTATTATTCGATGCAGTAAAGGCTAACGCTAAATATTCAATGCAGATATGCTCCCTTCATTGGACAATTATATTACATATGGTGCAGAGATGATGCGACAAAACCCAACATATCTCGAGATTATTGTTGATATTATCCAGACGATCTTCACACATGAGAGACTGGGGGCTATGGATAGAATTTGTGGATGCAAATTGGCAGAGGCAGTTATGTTGAACATTCGTGGTGGAGTCGATAACTACCTCAAGGGTTTCATCGAAATTCCCATGCAATGTCTCATCAACCCTCCCACAAAACTAGTCAAGAGTTATCAACTTCATCTTATGGAGATGGTAATCAACTGTGTATATTACAACCCGGCGGTGACTCTGCAGGTGCTTGAACAACATGGCTGGACAAACAAGTTCTTCAGCCTGTGGTTCTCGAACATTGACAACTTCAGCCGAGTTCATGATAAGAAGCTCTCGATTGTTGCTATCTCCGCCTTGCTTCAATTAAGACCTGAGCAAATTCCTCCAACCATCCAGCCAGGTTGGCACCGCCTATTGCAAGGCGCGGTACGCTTATTTGAGACCCTGCCAGTCGCCATGAAGAGTATGTAACTCTCACACCCAACCTCGACTCAAAACTAATCTGCTATATCCAGACCGAGAAGAGGTATCTAAAGAAGGGCTTCTCGAAGACGACTTCCAGTCCGATGATGGAAACGAATGGGAAGCTGGTGCAGAATGGAACGATGAAGAGAGTAAGATTCACCCAGGACTTTTTCCCACGGAGTATGTGCTCACAGGCTTTAGAAGATGAGACGGATATTCCTGACGAAGCCACCGGTTACCTCGAATTCCTCAACTCCGAATCAGCCAAGCTTAAGGAAACAATTGACTTTGATGACGACGATGACGATGATGAGGAAGAGCTCGAGGAGGAGTCTATTCTAGAGTCACCTTTGGATAGTATTGAGCCATATATTTTGTTTCGGAATGCTTTCTTAGGTTTGTCTTACCAATAGAAAATATTTTAGGCTGTCGTCCATCGCTAATATCTCTCAGGCTTGAAACAACAACAACCTCAGCTGTACGATAATCTCACAAAAGCCCTTAGCCCTGAGGAGCAGGCAATCATTGGCGGTGTAGTGGAGCAAGCGAGCATCAATGAGGCTCAAGCAGCAGCTACTGCGGCAGCACTGGCTCAACAAACAAATGGCAACTAGTATTGGCCAAGCAAAGCTTCGCAGTTGGCAAAGCGCTTAGCGTCAAGGAGGGAGACGCTTGATCTCCTTACCTGATGAATTAAAGCGACTCTCGGTGTAGGGTGTATCAAAAGTGATTGTTTGCCTCTTTTTCTCTTTTTTCTTTATTAATTTTCATTTGTGGGATCGGGTTCCGAACATTTCTTCTATGTTTTTCCCTTTTGACGTGTTATGTGGATGCACGCAAGTTCCTTTGATCTAGCCCTTGACGGTGGGTTTTGGTGTTAATGATTAGAAGAAGGGTTTCAAGCACATTGGCAAAAGTTTACGGAGGAGTTGCGGCCTGTCGGATTCGAACGATATTTGATAGTCAGACATCAAGGTGGAAGGTTTGGAAATAGGGTCATGGAGAAAGTGATTATTGCCAGATTACTTATGTACAACCACATACGGCCGTGCTAATCACATAATGTGATGCTCTCTTGAGGCACGGGAGGCTCCATTCCGACTGTGAATACATAGGCATACCCTGTTAGACCCTTCAGATACGCTCACATCTCCGCCCACAAGTCAGATTGCTCATCTTGCGGTAGAAGAAGTATAAAGCACAAGAAAACTTCTGGGTATGAGGCAGAGGAAGACGCCCCGTCAATAAAGAACAAACTGCATGCCAGCAATTTCTATTCAACCCTGCGCGTTTTGATTATATTTGTCCCTCGCCTTCCCAAATAATTCTTCTTGTTGCCTCAATAACTCCTCCTCCGTCAAGCCACTCTGCTCCATCTTGGTCTGCTTCTTTTCTCGGGACTAGGGTTCTGGTCAATATATTTCTCCTCAAGTAGACACTCAAGATTGACCTTCTGGTGTTCTTTGTGCTCTTGAGCAACCTCCTGTATTTGTTCAATGTAATCTTCGAAACCCAGATCCTTCAGAGCTCTGACGACATGTTCCGCAGCAATGGTCTTCTTGGCCTCCTTCTCAGCGATCTCGTTGGCTTCGGAGGAGATGAGTGTGATGAACTCGACACAACATTCTATGAGGAGATCACGGGCATCTTTTGCGAAGGAGAGGTCGTTGGATAAGATCTCTTGGATGATTTTCTGGACGGTGGCTGGACGGTAGTAAGTAACTTGGCCATGGAAGGATAGGTGGGTAGGTGGTACCTTTAGGTAGCGACAGGTCGTCGTTTGCTATAGGTCGATCAGTTTTAGAACTTAGATTTGCACAGAGAAAAAGTATTGCACTTACACCCTCCAAACTCTCGGTCTGACATAGTGAACCTTTGCTTGTCCGTGGGAGATGCAATGATGGGGACGAACCGGGGGGCCTAATTCTTTATATATGCGGAAGCTGGGGCCTTGGCATGGGTTGTGTACTGTAGAAGGGTAACTTGCAGCCTCGTCATGCACATTTAAACCAAAGCTTTTGCATTTTCAGTCAGCTACAGCGTCACGAATCTCGACACGCGGGGCCCTCGAAATGCCACCTGCTCTGAATCAGACGCTTGTGGTGGACAATGGGGCATATACGATTAAAGCTGGCTTTGCGAAACAAGGAGCCGGGCCGGACAGTTGCTCGGTGATTCCGAATTGTATTGCAAGAGGAAGGGACAGGAAGGTGTTTGTAGGCACGGAACTGGACTCATGTAAGGATTTTGGAGGAATGGGTTTCCGAAGACCTGTCGAACGAGTAAGCGCCCTCTCTGCTCTTCGGTCAGCCGAATAAGTAGTTGACAGAAGTGTTTGTCGAGGGCTATCTGGTGAACTGGGAGTCTGAGAAGGAAATCTGGGACCGCGCGTTTCTGGACACAGCGTCTCATCTGGCTTGTGACCCTCGAAAGACAACTTTGGTCCTCACCGAAGCGCCAAATGCTCCATCTACATTGCAGACAAATTGCGACCAAATAATATTCGAGGAGTACGAATTCGGTGCGTACTACCGCTGTATTGGTTCGTAAGTTCCAACCTGTCCATCCTCTTGCCTTACACCATGCTCATCTAAAGCGTAGGAGCCTCTCTAGTAGCATGGAATGATTTGGGTCAGGATGCTGGGAAACCTCCAACGGCGCCCGCTGAGTGTGCAATGGTTGTGGATTCGGGCCATAGTTTCACCCATGTTATTCCCGTAATTAGGGGCAAGGTCTACCATCCAGCGGTACGGAGGGTCGACGTGGGTGGCAAATTCCTCACCAATTATTTCAAAGAGATGGTGTCTATCCGGCATTACAACATGATTGATGAAACACACGTCATGAACGAAATCAAAGAGGCTGTATGCTTTGTTTCAACTGACTTCAGTGCAGATCTGGAAAAGTGCAAGCGCATGAAGAAGGGCGGGAATCCTATTGTGATGGACTATGTATTGCCGGATTATAATGAAGGAAAAGCTGGTTATGCACGGGCACATGCCCCCCGGCAGGGAAAATTGGCAATGGGCCCGGATGAGCAACACATGACGCTGGGGAATGAACGATTTACCGTGCCGGAATTGTTGTTTACACCGAGTGATGTGGGCATGAAGCAGGCGGGGATTCCGGAGGTGGTAATGCAATCGTTGGAAAAGGTCCCAGAGCAGTTTCGAGATCTGCTGCTAGCGAATGTGGTGATTGTGGGGGGTAACATCAACATTCCGGGATTCCTTGAGAGATTGTATGTATCTCCTGGCCACTTGGGTGTTCATTATATTAACAGTGGATTAGTGAGATGGAGCTCCGCATATTGGCGCCTGCGGAGACGGTTGTCCGTGTCATAAAACCAGACTAGTAAGTATCCATCTAGTCACATTCTATATAGATATTGATACCTAACGAACAAAAAAAAAGTCCAACTAAATACACTTGGCAGGGCGGTGTCAATCTCGCACTCAATCAATCAGCTCTGACAGCGCGGGCAATCACGCGTGCGGAATACCTCGAGCATGGAAGCTCATGGGTAGCCAAGAAATTCGCCGGGCTGCCTATTCCTGCCGGAGCCGGTAGTTCTGGTGCCGGTGGCGAGCGCAGTAGTGCCTCTGCTAGTCATAAGAAAAGGAGGGTTTCTGACGTCTAAACGGCAGGCCAACATGTACATTAGTTCTTGCGGAGTTAGGAGCTCGCCGAAACAATCGTAAACCTTCATTTTTTTGCGAGATGATGAGCTATGAGAATTTGCCTCGATAAGGCTTAGCGGCATGCCGAATGAGGAAAGAGGGGTGTATGGAGGGAAAGCAACAGCTCCCTTGCTTTCTGCATGGGCTGCCTCAGAAACCCAGAATTGTCTGCTGTGGGATGATCATGACCAGCCTTTTTTCCTTTTGTTTTCTCGACTATATACACCTACTCAGGGGCTCATCCGCTTGCTATACATGAGGCTGTTGTGATTGAATATGAGTTTTCGACTGCAGTGCTGGCGGGTATCCCTGGGCGGATCACGGGGCCCGCAAACCTGCACGGGGTAAGTGGCCGAGGAAGTGAGCAGCTATACTTTAACGGGGGCAAGTGTTCACACCTTCCCGTTGATAAGAAGCTACTACTAAGTAGTACGTAGGTAGCTTTGGGCTCTCTTCTCTTGTCCTCTCTTCACACTATAATAGAGTATCATCCACAGACCTTTTTAGCCTACATCTCTTCATTTCCCATTTTTGTGCACGTTCCTCGACTCCATCGTCTTCGCCGTACAAAGTCATTCTCAACATGGTGCAACGGCTTTACATTACCTATAACCAGGTCAGTGGTATGAATGCCAGTTGGGCTTGGTGCTTAGCATAAGGCAGGCCATCTCTGATGTGATGGCATATTGGGGGAGGGGTTTGGTGTGGAGCTGACAGGTATGGTTGGTTAATAGGTCCACAAACTTTGTCAAGAGGCTGGGCAGAAGATCCTTAATGACTTTAAGCCGCATCTCATGATTGCGTAAGACCCCGGGAATCATTTTTTTATCTCTCGTAGAGCTGGTCCTACAGCTTGAGATATATGGCTTTACGTGGAAAATGTATTTTAGCATATGGCTAACTGGAGTTCTTTTATATAGCATCGGAGGTGGTGGTTACGTTCCAGCCCGCATCCTCAGGTGGGTCGAGCCACATACCATTTTCTCTCTTCCGTCGACCCAACAAACCTAACTCTTCTCCCATTTGCAGGTCCTTTCTAAAGACCCCCGGCTCTCCCAACATTCCCATCCAGGCCATCGGTCTCTCCTTGTACGAGAAGCTCACCCGTGATGGTCCCGAGGAAGGCCTAGGCCAGCAAGTCACCCGAACCCAATGGCTCGACTTTTCCTCCATCAACAGGACAGACTTGATTGGGAAGAACATCTTGATTGTCGATGAGGTTGATGATACAAGGACTACGTTGCAGTATGCAGTGCAGGAGTTGGAGAAGGATGTGAGTGAGGTGGCCAAGAAGGCTGGACGAGAGAATGAGAAGACGAACTTTTTTATCTTTGTGCTGCATGTAAGTCGACACTATATTCTACCATATATGGACATGGTATGGAAAGAACGGGAATGCTAATATAGTGGGAATATGGCAGAACAAGGATAAGCCGAAGAGGGGTTTCCTCCCACAGGAAATGTTGGATAAGGGAAGATATCTTGCTGCACAGACGGTCGGTGATGTCTGGTGCTGCTATCCATGGGAGGCAACGTAAGTACCCTAGACATGCATGTCTATGTATATTAACGTGTATGACAGGGACATTGACGAGCATGACCGCCTTGCCGCGGAAGCAGCGGTTACAGGTTGTCAGTAGAGCCGAGCGGGTGAGGGGGTGCAGGGGCTGTGGGAATTGTAATGGTAAAATACCCACAAGTTGGCCAGTAAGGGGCAAGCTTTATGCGGAATATAAGAGGGCCGTTTGGAGTTTTGCGCCACGTAGAACTAGAATCTGACTGTGCTTGGTTTCGTGCTGTGAGGTTTGATGAGATACATATCTATCGCTATCGCTTATTTGTAGCGGTCCAATTAGAGGTTTGGGATGTGGAATGAAAACACTTTGCCTGAGGTGATGTATCCTCAAGATGAAATGTGTCCCTACATATACCATATACACTTACACTTACACATATACACATATACACATATACACTGTATACAATTACTATACAATTGAAGAGAAAAGAAGGATAAACACAAAACCTATACCAAACCAAGGACAATAAGATATCATGCAAACAATGCTATACAAAAAATGTTATGCAAAAATATCCTGGATTACCGCCGGATAGGGCAAAAAGCATCGTCATTTCTCAGAACAGCATTTCACCCGCGGGCTGGTGATGCCGGTTTCTGGGTTCTTGATTGTGTCGTTGTCGCCACGTTCAATCTCGGGGTGGATTCGGAGGCCTGTGTTTGGGAAGGGAGGGAAGGTTAGCAACTTTCAGTTCAATGCCTTCCACTCTTCTTCGCAATCAACCCCACCTATCTCAACCTCCCATCTCCTTCCTTTCACCAAGGGGGCAAAAAAGAAAGCACAAATAAGGGTTAGTAAACTCACGATACACCTCCACCTGTCCCTCCTTCGTGGCCCCCTCCTTCTGTCCCTGAACAACGTTCTCCCTCAACACCCTCGCTACGTCCCTCGCGTATGTGATTCTCTCGCGGGCCTCGGGTGAGTCTGGCGCGAGCGTGCGGGAGCTGAGGAAGGCGCTGCGGGATTGCGCGCGTGCGGCGTTGAGGAGGGGTGTGTCGCCTGTGTGTGAGTGTAGGAAGAGAGGGGTGAGGGTATGGTTAGTTGAGAAGAGAGAACGGGGGAGGGGTTGTATGGAGGATGAGGGGAACCTTGGAATGCGGTGCGGATTGCGCGGAGGAGGTGTCGGTAGGCGGGGAGGGCCATTTGTGAAGGGGCTTTTGTTTTGTTTGGTTTGTTTGAAAGGTTGTGTAGGTTGTGAAGGTTGTGTATGTTGTGAAGGTTGTGGTGGTGGAACGACCACCCCATGGCTAACAAAAAATAAATAAATACATCATATTATTATTATTCTCGATTTTGATGTACTTGTACAATATGTTATTTACGATATGCACTTTACATAGGCTCCAATGTGCGGCAAAGTAGAGTACTTTACCCCCCGTACTTAGTAGCCGTGAACGGATTAATTCTTTGCCCAAAAAAAAGGGAAAAAAAGAAAAAAAAAACACTTCTATTCAGGTTATGTTGGATGCGGGCACGGGTCTCTAGAAGGAATGCTAAAATAACGATGTGGTGCTCATTGGCGACTGTAAAAGAGAACTTGGGCGCCATGCGGCGTGACGACATGAGCTACGGTAGGTAGGTAAACCTGGAGGACAACGAAAACAAACCAAACACAAAAGATAAAGCCAACTAACATTCTTGTTTCCTTTTCTTTGTCGGTTATCTAGTTATCCGTGGTTCTTTCTTTTTTCTTCTTTTTCTTTTTTTCCCCCCCCAACATAACTAAGAAAGTGAAACAGTTTATCAAAAAGGTTCTAGAAAGATTAGGTAGTACTATGACCCGACCAACTCCCCCCCGCCCCCCATCTAATTATACGGAATAGTTAAACCAGGTAACCAGAAGGAAAAAAAAAAAAAGTAAAGATATTGATTTCCAAACTCAATATACTAGCGTTATGCTGGCCCATCTACGACAAGATAATGCCAATGGGGAAGGGGGGCAGGCCAGGCCGATGTTGGACAGTGAACGTTAAAGGGAGATGAGAAGTAATGAGATACATCAACCCCCTTGATTAGGACTTTCGGGTTGATAAGTCTAAAGGCTGATTAGCAGTATATATTAAGTCTATGATACAGGTAAAATAATGTTGTGTGCCAGTGAACGCCCCGAGGAATTGATAAACATAAATATAAATGTAATAAGGTGTCGGCTTTTGTATGCATCCACGCGTAGGGAGATATTAACCGGGTAGGTGGAGAACAGGGCGGTCGTGGTCGTTTCTCGTTCGAAATCGTCGATTCAAACTGCGGAGAACCAATGTTAGGGGAACATCGTCTTCCCAATTTCGCACGCAGAATCCATAGAGCCCCAATGGTTGTTGATGTGTCCCGCCCTACTTCTACCGCCCACATCACACCCCATCCCCCAGGGCCTTTCTTCCATAT
>ML121546.1:453853-526173 GCA_003788615.2 Terfezia boudieri ATCC MYA-4762
CCCCCCCTTCCTTGTCTTCAATATCTAAGCTCTACTTCAAAACCACATTCGCCCCCCTCAACTCCAAATACCCCTCCTTCCCTCCCGGTGGCAACTCCCTAATCGCCCTATACACCTCCACATCCGCGTATCTCAGCTTCGTCCTTGGGTCCATGTATTTACTAGGGAGGCCCGTGATGTCGCACCAGTGCGCGCGGGCGGGGTGGAAGGAGGGCGCGGATTCGATATTGGTGTATGTTGCACCGACAGCCCCGGGGTTGGTGGAGGAGGGGGGGGAGGAGGAGGAGGTAGTGGCAGCGGTGGTGGTAGTCGTGGTGGTGGTGGTGGTGGGGTTGGTGGTGAGGGTTTTGAGGTCTTCTTGTAGAATTTGTTTGAGGTTTTTGTTTCGCCGGGAAGGGGGTTTCCAGTGGGGAGACTTGAAGGGCTTGGGGAGGAGGGTGATGTCGAGGGGGTCGAGGATGGGGTTGGGGATAGGCTGCTGGGGGGCCATGGTTGAGGCTGGGAGGCGGTGGGATGGAATGGAGAGAGGAGCCTGGTGCTTTAAGTTATGTATGGGGGCTTGGCGCTGTCAGGGAGCTTTTATCGATAGCGGTGGCGGCGGTGCTGGAAAGAACGGGGGAAAAGAAATAATTGCGAATTGCAACAGCCGGTTTATAGTCCAAAGCAGGAAATTGTGTTCTTATCGCAGCATGGAATCGCCACATGAAAGGGAGCAAGGTGAGAGGCTCGAGGCGTGGTCTCAATGGAACAAGAATGCCTACGCAGAGGGCTAATAAAGCGAATCCCTAGGTCTCCTCCTAAACCGCATCATCGCAAACGTCGTATGTCGTCCCTCACCCAACCTGGCGTCACAATCATCAAGCTAACAGTCGGATCTGTAGGAGAAGCTCAATGAATCTATCCTCCTGCTGAATCGCACTCTCCAGGTGTGTTGTGTGCCTCCTCAGCATGCTAGACTTGTGGGTAGTAAGGGCTTGGTACTGATGGTGGATATACGTAGGATATCAATGTCCAGAATATGAATGTGGAGATTGTCGCGCAGATGTTTAAGAATTATCAGAGCAATGTGCTGTTCAACTTGGAGGGTAGGTTAAGCCGTTCCCGTAGGTCGGGGGAAAGGTCGAGTTGATGGATAGGAGCTAATTGCGATGATGGGGGGGTTGGGCAGCGACGAATAATTTGAAGGATCCGGTGTAGATTGGGGGCAGGGGAGGAGGGGAGGAGGGGAGGGGAGGAGGGAGGCCAGGAGGGCAGGATGGAATGGCTTGATGGGTTGGAGATTTGTTATTGTTTTCGAAATATATTGATTGCCGCTTAAGTATGTACTTGATGTACGTACATATGTAGGTACATTTACCTCTTCGCATAGCTTCCACCCCACGCAACCATAAGTGTGAAACAAAACAAACAAAACCAAAACAAAACCAGCTCCCGCGAAAAGCCAACATGCCGACAACAAGAAGCAGTTACATATCAACAAGTTGAATATAAATTACATGTACCATCATTATCATACTCCAGCCCGTTCCACTGCACCTCTCGGATAGAAGTTGTTATTTGTTCTCGTTCGCTCTAGACGTATACTTTGAAATGTTGAACTGGGTCAAGCGAGCTCTGATCACGTAACGCCTTCAGCTCCATGTGAGCAACGATACATTTTTATTCACTTCACCCGGGCGGCCTCAACCCCCCCACCGCAAACCCTCCAACCAAACCAGACCTGCAATGGTGTCCAGCAACGAAGACCCCCTCCCAACTCCCACGCTCTACCCCGTCCCCGACACCCCCGTATACAAACGATACACCCCCTCACCTCGACCCGGCCCTCCCCCAACCGACCACGAAGTCGCCGTCGTAATCGACAATGGTACCCCCCCAATCCAATCCCTTCCAAATCCAATCCAAAGCTAACATCCCCTACGCCACCCAGGCTCCTGGCAACTCCGAGCCGGCTTCAGTACTGACACCTCCCCCCGATTCACCTGCACGCCGCAAGTCGCTCGCTACCGTGACAGAAAAGCTCTCAAGACATACACAATCTGCGGAGACGATACGCTTGCAGATGCAACCTCGAGGTCTCAGGCAAAAAGCCCATTTGATGGAAATGTAGTGGGGAATTTTGATGTATTTGAGAACTTGCTGGATTATACCTTTTTGAAGTTGGGCTTGGAGGGGGATGGGAGTGGGGGAGTGGGGCATCCAATTGTGATGACAGAGGCAGTGTGCAACCCGAATTATAGTAGGAGAGGTACGCGTCGCATCTGAGTTATGCGTGGTCTGGTTCTTTGTTTTGTTTGGGGAATTGGACCTGCGAGACTGACAACATGTAGTGGTCACGGAGATGCTCTTCGAAGCCTACCAAGCCCCCTCCGTCGTCTATGGCATCGACTCCCTCTTCTCCTACAGCTACAACTCTGGCACCACCGGCCTCGTAATCTCCTCCTCACACACCTCGACTCACCTCATCCCCGTTTACAACGGCCGGGGTATTCTCCCCCTCGCAACTCGCCTCAACTGGGGCTCAACCCAAAGCACAGAATACCTCCTCAAACTCTTACAGCTGAAGTATCCCACCTTCCCGACTAAGCTTGCTCCATGGCAGGCTGAGGCACTCATGGTTGATCACTGTTACGTTTCGGAAGACTATAGAGCCGAAGTCTCGACTTACCTAGACCCAAAGGTCCTTCTGGAAAAGGACCGAGTCATTCAATTCCCGTTTATTGAGCAGGTGGCACAAGTCAAATCCGAGGAGGAGCTAGCAAAGATCGCTGAGCGCAAGAAGGAAAGTGGGAGGCGGCTACAGGAGCAGGCCGCGCGTATGCGCTTAGAGAAACTCGTTATCAAAGAACAACAACTCGATTCCATGCGAACGCTACAATCACGGATTCAAGATGGCGAGTTTCTCTCAAACAAGCGCGATTTAAAGCGAATGCTGGACTCGCATGGAGTTAAAGACGAAGCGGCCCTGGAGAAATCGATTCGGGAACTTGATAAATCTGTGAAACGCGCACGGAAGGAGGATGTTGGGGAGGATGTTGAAGACATCCCTTCCTTCCCCCTCTTGGATGTCCCGGATGAGGTACTTGACCCGGACCAACTCAAGCAGAAGAAAACACAGCGACTAATGAAATCGAACTGGGAAGCGAGGCAACGCACTAAGGCGGAGAAGGAAGCTGAGAAAGCGCGGATTGCGGAAGAAGAGCGGAGAGATGCAGAAATGCGAGAGAACGACCTTGATGCGTGGATTTCTGATAAACGCGCGCAGCGCGAGGCGCTGTTGGGGAAGTTAGAGGGTAGGAAAAAATTAAAGTCGGAATTAGCAGATAGGAAGAGTCTTGCAGCACAAATACGGATGAAGAGTTTAGCTAACCTAGCTAGCGACTTGCCCGGCGGCGGAGGTGGAGCCAGCGGGGCAGGAGGACCATTAGGCGCTGGTGGGGCGGCAGGTGGGTCTAGGAGGAGAACGAATAATCCCGATGCAGACGATAATTTTGGCGCCAACGACGAGGACTGGGCGGTCTATCGCACCCTCGGTGGGCCTTCTGGCCCGGGGGCAGACGACGACGAGGAAGACGAGGAGAAGCTTCTGACAGAGCAGATTAGGTCTCTGGAAACGCAGCTGCATAAGCACGACCCGGGGTTTGAGCAACATCTCACCGCGCTTGCGCACGGCGATTGGAAGAATTCTCGCTTACACCATTTTCTGAGGGGCCCGTGGGCCCCGCCGCTCTCAGCGATTATGGAGAGTAAGGAGTTCTTGGAACGTCAGGCAGAGCACTTCCAGATTCATCTTAACGTGGAGCGGGTCCGTGTCCCGGAGGTTGTGTTTCAGCCGCAGATGGGCGGCGTGGACCAAGCGGGTGTAATTGAGATTGCGAGTGACCTACTGCTGGGCCCGAGGACCCGCGGGGTGTTGGGGGAGGCGGCGGGGAAGGAGTTACAGAGGGATGTTTTTCTAACAGGGGGGTGGACGGGGTTGGGTGGGTGGGAGGGGAGGGTTAGGAGGGAGTTGGGGTGTGTGGTTGAATGGGGGAGTGAGATTGCGGTGAGGAAGGCGAAGGATCCGGTGTGGGATGCGTGGAGGGGCGCGGCGGGGTGGGTTAGAGGCGAGTTGCAGTTTGGGGCGGAGGAGTATAGGAGGAAGAGGGTCACGAGAGCGCAATATAATGAGATGGGAGGAGAGTATATCAAGGAGCATAGGCTAGGGAATGCGACGGGGTAGCGAGTGCGGCAAGGGTGAGTGGGGTGATTGAGTGAGTAAGGTGGATGGATATACAGAGTATATATAGTATCACCACTACTACTACCAATATGTAACTGTAGTACGTATATGCTGCATTAATGCTTGTTTTGTTTTGGCGTTTGTCTTTTTCTTCACTTTTCCATTTTACCTTTTTTTTTATTTTTTATTTTTTATTTTTCGGGGTTTTTTTTCTCTCTTTCAAAAAGGTTATCGACATGTTCATGTCAGTCATTCATCTTTTCTTAAGCCATTTCATGTAAACAAACCGCTTATGTGGAGTAGGTACAGTAAGTTATGTACAATGTACAAGTAACTAAAGAAAAGAACACCTACTGTACTTGTAACATTAAAAGTGTTAAATGGAGTAAGCACAATCAGGGTAACGTTTCTTTATTCCTCCCCCTTCCGAAGCGCTTCCCCTCTCCTTTCTCTATCCATCCCACCTCCCTCTTCCAATACCAAATACTTCTCTTTTTTTTCTTTTTTTTTTTATATATAAATTCTTTAGTGTTTCTCTCTAAACTAAGCAAAACCTAAAAACCTAATAAGTAAGCAAAATGTCAATCAAGAGAATACCATACAATTCCACACAACCGCCCCCCCAAATCAGAAACAAACAAACATTGAATCCTCTTCCTTTGTTTAAAAAAAGTCCTTCTACCCACTCTCACTACTCAAAAATGCCTAGAATACGCGCCCACCCCCCGGGGGCGAGTGGAGAAACCGCTTAAACCCTCGTGCTGTGCAATTATGAATTTGCTAGATACCAGTAACTTGGTTGGCTATGGAAGCAAAAAAAAGTACGGACTTCATGAGTGGCCGAGTTTACGTTTTAAAAGTAAGTCTCTCAGTACAAGTCCACTCTCGATCCCCACAAAGCAAAGAACCCCCTGTTCGACACATCTACACGACGGCGACCATGAGATCCAAGTGAAATGACCCAATGCAATCCAATACAATTCAATCCTAACCAATCCACTCCATCTCATTCTCAACTCGTCTGATATCATTTCAATTAAGCTAACCATCACAGCACAGCGCAACGCAACACAAGCAAGATAAAACCAAAAACAAGCAAGGAATAATTACGCCAGATAGATAGAAGTCCACAAATACTAGCGAAAAAAAAAAAAAAGATAACCACGACTTGAACCCCACCCCCCTTTCCAACCTTCTTCCGATTGTCGTCGTCACACAGCAAAATGCCAATAACAAACGCCACGGAAACAACTCGCTTAGAATCTAGCTCGGAAACCTATAGGTCTCCCACCCCTGCTGCCGTTTCCCCTCTATCCTATACCCATGGATTACCTAGGAATACCCTAGGAGGTCCAAGACATGTATGTAATCATGCCTTTCCTCCATTAACCTCTCCTTCGGCCGCCGCTGCCGCCGGGAGAGTAACACCCTGCTGTGCTGAAGGCGTCACATCCTCCCCTCTCAGCTTTTTTTTCACGTACTCCGCATATGCACCATCACCCCCCTCCTCTAGCGCCCTCTTCGCCGCTGCCACAGGCCCATTCTCCAATGCTGCTTGTTGCTGTTGTACCTGCTGCTGCTGAGATGGTGGATGTGCAGCGACCATCTGTGCCTGTGGAACAACATGCTGAGGCTGCTGAGAAGCCACCGGCGCAGGTACCCCCATGGGTGCTGTAGGCGCTGCCTGGGAAGGTGGTGGAACGGCATGTACAGATTGCCCTTGTGGGGGTTGCGTATGAGGGAGTGTACCTACTCCCGGGGGTGGGTGTTGAAACGGTAGAGCCTGCTGCGGCTGCTGCTGATGGGTGATCAGTATAGGTGCTGGAGGAACCGCATCCTCTCCCTGGGATTCTATCAGTCTGGATTGCAAGCTAATGATATAATCTCTCAATTGGTAGTTTTCGTTTTGTATCGCTTTATAAGATTCCTCCAGGGCGGTCATGTCTCGAACTTGTTCCTCGAGTTTCTTGATGTAGCCTTCTTTACGTTGGCGGAATGCTCGCTGATGAGGTTTGTTTGTTAATTTCTATGTCTTGCTCTACTAATCGGGGTAATTGGAGTTACCTGGGCAGCTCGGTTCTGTGCCGCACGTTTTGAGGTTGACAATTCCCTTTTACCACCTCGCTTAGGTGTCTCCGATGACCCCTCCCCTTCCGGCGAATGAGACTGCATCTCTGGTGTCGTGCCCTGGATCTGAATGTTCTGCTGTGGCTGTTGGTGTTGCTGTGGGTGTGATGGATGCTGTATCTGCGGTATTCCCTGAGGAGGTTGTTGGTGATTTACCCCCACACCGGATATCGCCGGGTCAATATTCAAATTGTCATCATGAGAAGCCACCGAACCCCTCTGATCCGACGGACTTTGAGATACCGTTTTTTGTGCGGTGCTGGCCGCTTGCATGTTGTGCAACAGATGTGCGCGCAAAGCTATAACCAAAGGGAAACAAACATCAGCATACTCGTCGACCACTTGAAATACACGCAACACACAGAGACTCCCCGAAGAACAATAAGGCGTTGGTGAACTCGACTGACCTTGCTCTGCATCTTCTGTTTCCTGCTGGTCATCCCATCCCTCTATTAGTGTCTGTCCATGATTGAGTTCCTCTTTTAGGTATGAAGGCTGCTGTACCTGCGACTGCGGACCCTGGAGATGTTGGTGGGGGGGATGGGGAGCCGGAGCGAGAGTGGGCTGCATTGTAGAGTGATTGGGATAGTGCACGGGATGGTATGAGCTATCAAGAAGGTCGAGAGCGTGGACAGCGTGATTTGACCACGGGAAAAGCTGGGAGGATCCTATCCTTCACAACGTCCGGCGGTGTTAATGAGCCGAGGGCTTTCGAGGGAATTGACAGTATGGGTTCCCGGTACTGGTGGGATCGTTTGGATCGCCGACTCGCACAATGCACAATGGTTATTCCCCAAAACTGGGTGGATGGGATTCGAGAAGGACGAAGCTTTCAGAGGATCAATGGCTTGACTGCCTTCGTCGCCTTGTCCGGTCGTTCGGTCGTTTGTGCTGTACTTGATGAGACAGTTGACTTTGGCCGACCGTTTCAACAAGGGCTTTTCGCGCGACGAGGTCCAAATTGGAAGTTCCTATTCTGGGCCGAAAAATGCGTTGGTAAGTAAGCCTGTTTGGTGCAACTTTGAGCTGACCTAAGGATGTGTTTGAGTCAGGATTGGGGGGGGGGGGGGTGTTTGACTCGTGATTTCCGGGTATAATGCAAAAACACAGAGAGGAATGGAACGGTGGGGAGCTTCTGGCGTAATCAACAGGGAAAAAAGAGGCAGGTAAGGAGCAAAGGAATGGACGGGATGGAAGGGTGCGGGATGGGACGGGATGGGATTGTTGTTTCACGGACAAACATGACAGCAATGAGAGGAAGAATACAGCATGTTTGATATTTTAAGTAAATGTATAAAGTCAAGTATAGCCACCCCTGCCATAGACGGGCCCTCTTCGATTCTTTCAGCGATCGGAGTCTCTTGCTCACTACGTACCTTTCGTTTTTTTTTTTTTATTTCGTGCGAAAAAGCAGCAGCTAATGGGCAGCAGCCGGAGGGTACGGGAGGATATGTAAGCTGGGTGGGTTTGCCAACGGCGACACTTGACTGGCCGGGTTGGAAGTAGTTCAGTTCAGTTTCTGATCAAGCTCCGGCTTGTGAAAGCTGCGTAGGTAATTTTGCTGTCGAACGCCGTGCTGGGTTGGATGGTGAGGTAATGAAGTAGGTCTGGCCTTTCGTGCGTAGTAAGGAATCACCTCAGTCGGACGCTGGCTGTTGGGTTTGTAAGATCTTAGAAATGGGGAGGTGAGTGGGAGGGGGGGGGGGGGGGGGGGGGGGGGGGGGGGGGGGGGGGGGGGGGGGGGGGGGGAAAGGTTAAAAGAAGTTTTGCCGTCTGAGTAATGCAAGGCTTTCCACTGGGTTGCTGGGGGGGTAGGGTGCGCGGCTTGGCGGTGCTGCATAAGGATTGGCGGGAGGGGGGGAACGTAATGAGGCGTATGTACTGTAATGGTGCCCACGGTGTCAATGGTTCGTAATCGGTTGTGAATTGTCGTATTATAACATATATAAGTACTTATATAAGTACTGCGCGAGAACAAGGGCCGTCTACCTATTCTATAGTATAGAGCCGATATCCATCCACATTCATTCATTCATTGATTCATTTCATTCACTTCATTTTCACTTCATTTTCATTTAGCGGCTAAAGGGTGGGTTGCGGACATGTGGTAAGCTTGGTTTGGATTAATCATCTGATTTTACGATTACCCAATGTTTTTTGGAGCCAGTTACAAGTATACGGTATCTTTTTGACTCCGATGCCGAAGGGGGGAGGAGGGAAGCTAGAATTGGAGCGAATGCTGTTTCTTACGCAATTTATTAGTCTGCGTATGGGTTAGCGATAGATTGCTTGCTGACGACCAGGTTGGTTGCATGGGGCACCCCGTATTGTTATGTATGTATGTATGTATGTATGTATGTAATGTATTGTACTCATGCAGATCCTGACGAGGGAAAGTTGAGTGTTTTGTATGGCCCCGGAGAAAGGATGCTTGTTATCTAACTAATCTGAGCCCCAAAGATGTCTATTTCTTGAGTTACTATGAAATATAGTTTTGAAGATGATGGTTTGAAGATTCCCATTGCAATATGTCAGCAGAAGGTCCAACAACTTGGCATGTCTCTTCTGAGTAAACCTGCTGATCACGAGATCATATGCTAGCCTAGTCTGGTTGGATGCTTGCCCACCAGGTAAAAATTATTGACATACTTAATATAATCCATCAGAGACTTCCCTAAAATGCACAAGAAATGCCTTTTATTATTATTAAAGAAATCACTTATAACATATTATAATAGCAAGTCGAAGCTGTGATATTATTCAATTTCTTACGATATGGGGATCACTACGGCCGGATCTGGGCTTAATTACTCCGTACATTTATCTATTGCAACCCACCTCTCTCTTGAGCTGCAATCTCACTCCCGCAGAACTTAGTAATTCCCGAACTTTACTTACGCACCGGCTCAATAGTATGCTTCGTTAAAATATAATTCATGACACAGCTATACAGTAGGACGTTCGCGATCAGAAGAAATCTTGTGATAAGTTACCGCCACAAAAATCATTCCACCCTAGCCCAAAGGTATGCCAGTATCTCATGCTAGTCTCGTGCCTACTGATAATGCAAGTACATGCCTAACCAGACTAGTACATGCCACATCCAATATTAATGGATATATTACCACCACTGCGGTGACCACTAGTCATTGACATGCCCTTATTTCGTCTGCATTCACCAGGGAAATATGTATCTACTTGCCAGGTTTAGTGTATTACCTTTGATATCTAGAAATATCTAAAAACTGAACATCGCGAGAAAATGAATCCACCATGTGATGTCACAAAAATGATGGGCATTTTGCTATGGTCATGAGGGAGGTATAATTTATAGTTTTGCCTTGAGCGTCAAGGACTCAGCTTAGCCGACGATGCCAACCAGACTACGTTATGTTGACTGGCCGAGCATATCACCCGGAACGGAACTAAAAGCAGCACCATGTTAGTTCGGATACCTTATTATTAATGGAATATGCAGGATGCAGTTGCAAGGGCACAGACACCAACATGACTACTTAGACCCCAGCAGTCAACCATTGTTGCCGTATCGAGGTCGGAGATCTTAGAAGCTCATTTCTAGCTCGTCCTGTGCGTCGCAGAAGAAATCTGTATTAGCAAGATGTGCCTACTTACATACAATATGTGCATGGTATCTGCTTAGAAATTCAAACAGTCCACACCCATCCACCACTCACCTTCAATAACTGCATTGCCCTCTCCACGCCTGATTGTCCATAGGTGTTCATTGCATACAAGAAAGGCCTTCCGATACCAACACCCTTTGCACCAAGACACAGTGCTTTGAGAGGATATCTGTAGCTCGCCTGATACCACCGTCGATGTAGACTTCAATCTTGTCCTGCCAGCCTCAGTCACGGAGTGCAGCCATGACTTCTGCTAAGATTTCGAATCCAGGTGGAGCGGGGTTGTCGTCCACCGTGATTGGAGAAAAAAAACGGCAGCAACACCATATTCGACGGCTTTCAGAGCATCTTCGATTCGTTGAACATCCTTAAGGGCATGGGCATTTTTGGTGATTTTGCGGAACGGCGGAATGTCTTTCCAGCTTAGGGAGGGGTCAACGAAAGAAGAGCTGCCGTTACATTAGTGTTGCATCCGAGGTGCGAGGAAGGGGAGATATGGGTCATACATTGCACGAGCGGCATCTTGGCTACTGTCCACTGCCTCTCCATCCACTTGTTGAACATTGAATCCTACATCGTCAACCTTCGAACGCATGTCTGTAAAGGATTAGCACAAATCCTTGTAATCCATGGATAACCAATTGTGAACAAACCTTTTTCTCTTCGACCCAATTGCGGAGCGTTGACAGTGATAAAAAGACCTCTACATCCTCTCCTTTCGGCATTTTGTACAATTCCATAGTTACTTCCCTGTTCTTATTCAGGTGCAGCTGAAGCCATTGGACCTGGTCTCCCTTTCTAGCATCGACAATGTGGTCACATGAACAGAGGCGAGAGTCGGTATCTATATAAGAACTTTAGTATTAGAATTTCACCCGTAGGACCCACCATCTGAATAGCATCATGTGTATGCGCTGCCCTTGTAAAGACAACTTCTCCTTCTGGGTTTCCGAGTTTTCCGAGTGTGAGCATTTACTTCCTAACATCGTTGTGCTCAGATCCACCTACATCGCTATTAGACACCGGAATTGGCTGGCCATCGAGGGGATAGTAACCTCATATTCTCCACATCGACAAGTATTCGGAACCTGAACCAGATCATGTGAAATGCAAGCTTATTCTTTCTCATGGTAATTTCATCATCCCGCCTGAGGAATAGTAGCCCCAGGCGGTTTATTTCATAACCATCTTCGCAACACACTATCACAGGAAACTTATCAGCCTCATTTGCTCCATGATGTGGACAGTACTGGAATAAATCAAGTACCTCGAAATCAGTCAGATTGTAGCATTGCTCTAATGGTGGCATTCGTTTTATCCGCTCCTGTCTCGCCTCTTCTTCCGGGTCATTTGCCTTAGCTTCGACCGGGACGTCTCCAAGGTGCTTCGGTTTGTCAAGATACTTTTCCAGCGTATTTGGAGGGTGGATTGGGTTTCGACGAACTCCCCTAATTTTCATCAGTATCAAGCATTGTACTACGGGAATGGTGTACATATATACTTCAGTCGCATACTTCCCAGCATATAGGAGTATTATTTTTGAACCACCAGACAGCAATAGCTCAAGTTGTATAGAAAAACGCAAAGGCCTTTATTTGCCGAAAGCTGTCGGCAAAAATCAATCCCGGCCATACGGATGTCAACGACCCACCATTCGATAGCAAATGGTGGGGTTATAGAAATTGTTACAGTGCTAATTATATTAATATAATGCTCTCAGAAGACAGCCGTTTGAGAATAAACAAGTGAACAACAGGTTAGCCTTCTCTGTGTTATTTAATTTATTTGCAGCAAGTTACATAAGCTAGAGATCTCGTGAACTACAGTAGTGCTGATAGCTACACCGATTCACAGCAAAGTCACAAAGAAAGGTCAACGATACCCAAGACGTGCGGCACATGCTGCAAGAGGAGATCACAGTAAAGCGCTGCAAATGTTCGATCATTTCGAGAGTATACCACAGCTTTTCTCCAGTCTTCTTCATGGGCGGGATGGGTTACCCGGCATGCTCCGTGAAAGCCCTCACCACTCTTGGGTAATTTGAACACGCGTAGAGCGAGTTTTAAGGACCTACTAGTAGTCCAGCATCAGCATGTCGTTTCACAGAGGTTGGATGTTATGTATTTTACAGTAAGTAATGTATTCTAGGAGGACAAGTTGAATGTCACCACCATCCTCATTTAGACTAGTCATCGTCAAAATGAAAACCGACAAAACTGTCAGACTGATCGTTCAGATGGGTTGATGTATGAAATTAATTGCCAGCATAAGGAACTAATAGTAAACACAACTTTCAGCACAGATTTTGAAAAAGCTTTTCATAGTACAAGAGTAAAATAAATATTGATTATAAATCTTATATGCTGCCGTTGCGTGTTGCATACAATAGCATTGTTTTCCTAGTCCGTTCTATTGGCAAGGGTAGGTAAATCTTCTGTGGGTTGAAGCTATCGGCTTCCTGTCATGCTGAGAAGAGTGAACTTTTTCCCCGAGCCCATCGCGACTTCGACTTACGTGATTGGGGACCCTCACCCCTGATTATACGAGCTTCAAGATATCAATCCCACAGTTCCAATATTTGCCTCCCACAAGTCAGCACATTGGCGCCACAAGGGGCTAATCGAAATATCGATATCCAACTCAAATTTCAACAAGCCGACTACTTAGTAGCTCTCGGATTTATCACATTTACGGAGATTCCCCCCTCCCCCCTTCCCCCCGGTGTTTTAGCGGACAATAGCCCTTTTGCAGGCACGAACAACTCCTCAATTCATTGCATTTCGAAACCCGACGACCAAGATGTCGTCTATGCGAGGTATGAAGTTCTTCGCCCGGCACTGGTGGTTATATAAGAACATGGAAAAAAGGGGCGCTGATTATTGGGGCTGCCGCCGGATCTAGGGTTGGTCCAGTTCATTGCGGACTTACGGAATGCACGAGCTCGGGAGCTGGAAGAAAAGAGGATAAACAAGGAGTTGGCAAATATTAGGTATGCACCTCTTTGGGTCACGGCGGGGAGTATACTGTTCGTTGCTAACCCCTCGGGGGGGATAGACAGAAATTTAATAAAGGCATGTTAGCACGTTTCCGCACGGCGCCAGTTTAGTACTGATTGAGAATCAGATGGTGGACTGAATGGATACGACAAGAAGAAATATGTCTGCAAGGTAAAAACCATTGAGACAATGCGGCCAGGGAGCTGGCTGACCAAGGGTAGCTACTATATATCTACATATTAGGCTGGAACGTAGACTTCGGTCATCTTGAAGCCGTGGGGCTTATTTCGGCCAACAAATATTCTGAAAAGCAAATCGGATATCTAGCGGTTACCTTGTTCCTCAATGAGAAGCATGATCTATTGCATCTTGTAGTCAACAGCATCAAGAAGGACCTTATGGATGCCAACGAACTGTATAACTGCTTAGCACTACATGCGATAGCGAATGTTGGTGGGAGGGAAATGGGAGAGGCCTTGAGTGCAGATGTTCACAGACTGCTTATATCCCCGTAAGTGAGTCCAGGAAAATTATGGGGTGGGAATGAGGGAAATTTACTCATGAATCTCCTTCCAGAGCATCAAAATCATTCGTCAAGAAGAAAGCCGCCCTCACTCTACTGCGGTTGTACCGTAAATATCCGGGGATTGTGCAAAATGAGTGGGCAGAGCGTATTATCGCCCTTATGGACGACCTAGATCTCGGAGTGACGTTGTCCGTGACTTCTCTAGTATTGGCCTTGGCCCAGGACAACCCAGAAGCGTACAAGGGGAGCTACGTGAAGGCAGCGCATCGGTTAAAGCGAGTGGTAGTCGATAACGAATATACCCAAGACTACATATATTACAAGGTTCCATGTCCATGGATACAAGTCAAGCTCTTGCGGCTATTACAGTATTATCCACCATCAGGTATGCATAAACGCCACAAGTTTATTATGTGAATGGTCCTCACGCCTGAGCCAGATGATGTAAATGTTCAGAACATGATCCGGGAATCTCTACAACGCATTATCGATACAGCATCAGACATGCCCAAGAATGTACAACAAAACAATGCACAGAATGCAGTGTTATTTGAGGCTATTAATCTGGCCATCCATCTGGACACAGAAACAGGACTGATGACACAAATTTCGGTACGTCTAGGACGATTCATCTCGTCCCGTGAAACTAATGTTAGATATCTCGGGCTGGAAGCCATGACCCATTTGGCTGCCAGGTCAGACACCCTTGAGCCCATCAAGAAGCACCAGGGTACTATCATCGGTTCACTCCGGGACCGCGATATCAGTGTACGGAGGAAAGCTTTGGATTTGCTCTACAGCATGTGTGACCCATCAAATGCTGTGCCGATTGTCAGTGAGCTGTTGAAGTATCTGCAGAGTGCAGACTATGCTATACGGGAGGAGATGGTGCTCAAAATAGCTATTCTGGCTGAAAAGTATGCAACAGAGTATCAGTGGTATGTTGATACATCTCTACGACTAATAAGCATGGCTGGAGACCATGTTAGTGATGAGGTTTGGCAGCGGGTGATTCAAATTGTCACGAATAATGAGGAGCTTCAGGTTTATGCTGCACAAACAATCTTACAACATGTGAAGGCAACACAATGCCACGAGACGCTGGTTAAGATAGGAGGGTATTTGCTAGGGGAATTCGGGCACTTGATTGCAGATAACCCTGGATGCAGTCCAATTGAGCAATTTATGGCCCTCCAGTCTAAGATTAATGGCTGCTCGTCAAGCACTAGGGCTATTATCTTGTCATCATACATCAAGTTTGTGAATCTGTTCCCAGAGATTAAACCACAGCTTCTGCAGGTTTTCCGAGCATACAGCCATACTCTTGACTCAGAACTTCAGCAACGTGCGTGTGAATATCTTGCCCTTGCAAGCCTTCCATCCGACAAACTCCTCAGGACAGTTTGCGATGAAATGCCCCCATTCCCCGAGCGGGCGTCTGCACTGCTGTCCAGACTTCACCAGAAACACGCTGGGACGAGCGACAAGAGGACATGGGTCATCGGTGGAAAAGACGCAAACCTTGACCGGAAGGAGTTCAATCTGACCCTCAACACCGGGCTGAAGCGATCGTTCACTAACGGCACCGGTACCCCGACGAATGGCGGGAACCAGACCCCGAATACGGCGTCTCTCCTCACCCCTAGCCACGAACTTGCAGGACTGGATCTTAACGCTGACTACTCTAGCATGAGTGCAACTACCGGCAAGAAAGCGCCACCACCGAACCTCGCTAGTGCCGAACATCTTTCACCCCAATGGCAAAAGGGATACAATATGCTATTACTCCGCGCAGAAGGTGTTCTTTATGAAGATGTGC
Organism: Terfezia boudieri ATCC MYA-4762; assembly: GCA_003788615.2. Lineage (NCBI taxonomy): Eukaryota > Fungi > Ascomycota > Pezizomycetes > Pezizales > Pezizaceae > Terfezia > Terfezia boudieri. The sequence continues at coordinate 469,188 of ML121546.1, forward strand.
AGGTACAGATTGGCCTTAGGAGTGAATATCGGGGTCATATGGGCTGTGTCATCCTTTACTATACTAACAAATCTTCATCACCTATTGGCTCTTTCACTACAACAATCAACAACCCCTCAAAGGGTCCCCTGTCCATTAACTCAAGTAATATCCCGGAACCAACCATTGAGGCAGACTCTCAAACTCAGCAGATGATCATGCTGGAAGCCAGCAATGTCTTTACTGATCCTCCGACAATCCGCATTTCATACCTCGCTGGCGCGTTGCAGGCACTCACGCTCCAGCTCCCTGTGGTCTTGCACAAGTTCATGGACCCTGCGCAGTTGAGCGCGGATGATTTCTTCAAGAGGTGGAAGCAGATTGGTGGTGCACCGAGAGAAATTCAATTGGTATTTGGGGTCGAAAAGGGAAGAAGGGTAGATTCAAGCCGGACGCGGAGGATAATGGAGGGGTTTAGATGGGGAGTGTTGGATGGAGTGGATCCAAATACCAAAAATTTCGTGGGGGCAAGTGTGTTGCATACCGCACAGGGAGGGAAGTTTGGCTGTTTGCTTCGGTTGGAGCCAAATTATGAGACAAATGTACGCTTGGGTCATATATTCCTTGGGATGGGGTTGGGGGATACATGCTAATGTTGCTGGTACAGATGTTTCGACTTACCGTGAGAGCAACGGATGAGTCAGTACCCCCGATTTTGGCGAAGTTGATGGAGGAAAGGCTGAAGCAGGGAGCGCCGTTGGATCGATAACCGTCAGCCAGCTGTGATCATATTTGTGCAGAACCATATATGCGAGGTACATGGGTAATAGTATTTTTTTTCTCTTTATTCGTTCGAGGTTAGAGATTTATTAGCTCTTTGTAGTAGTACCCACTTTCGTGTTATTTATGTATGGGGCATTATTAGGGGGTTCGGAAAGTCTGGATGCTCTGCCAGCGTGAAAGGGCGAAGTATACCCCGTTCTCCCTGATGGGGTGCTCTTGTAATGCATGTATCGGCAATGACAAACTACTATTAGCTCGACATGTATTTATATACGGTACGGATTGAAAAGAAACTGGACCGTCCAACATTTCTAGCGCAGCGTCCAGGTATTGATTGACATTACCCTGAAACTCATCATTTAGCCAGGGAGCAATGTGACACCAGCAGTGCGGGAGACCCTTGCATGAGCATGTGGCCCGTCGTTCGCCGCCACGAAAAGGCCAGCTTGAAGATACCCAGGAAGATGGATGTGTTTAAGCAGGATTATATATTACAATATGCGACTGCCCGTACCGTCCTGCTGCCTGTGCATAGAGTATCAGTCAGTGGTGTACTGTATACAAAGTCGCTGTTTTGTTATTTTGTTATTTTGTTATATCATATAAATGCCCCGCCAATGCCCGCCGATCGTGTTTCTGTGACATAAAGCCGTAACCTACCAAGCTTGCATTTGGGGCCGGGCCAGGAGCGCTGGCATTAGAATTTGTGGCATTGACACCAGACTCTCAACCAAACTTGACAAATCAAATCTCATCATCAAAGCACCTCCTAAGTCTTGATTCCTACAAGCAGAGTTTCTTGCTTAAGGCTCACCGTTGGCTGGCTACTGTGAGAACAAAGTGACACGGCCACGATGGTCTCATTCTGGCCTTTTGGCCGGGTACGTCTCTCTCCTTGCTTCCAGTTTCACATTCATTCCCTCGTCCTCAAGTTCCAGACGGCTGACAACTCTCATACATAACAGCGAGACGATAACTCTCCAGACTCCTTCGAACGCATCCTCGCAAAACTCACAAACCAAATCCAAGCTCAGCAGTCTAAGCTCAACTCCCTCCGCGTCCAGAGCCGCCGTTATAAAGCGCTATGGACAATCTACACCATCATTGCATGGATGCTCTACATGGTCGTTCTGATGCTCGTGGTGGGTTGGCAGCAGCTGGGGGTGAAGGAGATTAGTGGTGCGGTTGGAGGGCCGATTTCGTACGTCATAACACTTATCCATGGGAATCCGGTTCCGGGGTCTTTTTCATTTGAGATTGGGAAGGAGGGCTAAGTGGAGCTGAGAGAAATATAGGATATACCTAGGTCGGCGTCTCCTAGTCTGGTTCTACGACCACCGCATCACCTCAACAGAGAACACCCTTACAGACCTCACGAACGAACGGGCCGAGACAATCGAGAAGCTCAAGACCGCAACCAAATTCTACTCGACACAAAGCCTACTCGAGAAATATGGCGGTGGGAGTGAAATAACCGAGGACGACCGCCGCAGCGTCATGAGCAGGAAGGGTTCTATGGCCGGCCCAACCGGATTTGAGGGAATGAATGGGCAGCAATCATTGCGCATGAGGAGTCATCCTGGAGCAGGGCAAGGTAGTGTCAGGGGAAAGTTCCCACAGATGCACATCACTCCACCAGGACAGCCACAGACTTCCCAGCAGCAGCAACAGCAGCAACAACAGCTACAAGGAGTACAAGCCCTTCATCAAGGTAGATCCGCATCCCCAGCGGGGGTAGATCCCCTCAGCATTAGTCCTTCCCAACAACAAGTCCAAGATCAGCTTCGCTCGCAACAATCTCTCCGCCCAATAACCCTCCCCGGACAAATCGTCCCTGGCGGCACTGGGTCCCCCCAACCCTCACCCACACGTACAACATTTTCTATCCCCCACCCCCCCACAGCTCCCGCATATCCCCCCGCCCCAGGTGCAGGCGACTACCTCGAACCCCAAACTGACCACGGCTCCCACAGCTGGTACGATCGGCTTCTTGACGTCCTTATCGGCGAGGACGAAACTGCCGCAAAAGCTCGTTACGCACTCATTTGTAACAGCTGCCGAATGGTCAACGGCCTCGCACCGCCAGGAACAAAATCACTTGCGGAAATAGGGCGCTGGGGATGTGCCCGGTGCGGGACAATGAATGGGAAGGATTTACCGAAGAGGAAGAAGGGCCCTTCTACCGTCAGGAAGGAGGGAGATGTTAGTGAGGTGAAAGAGTTGATTGAACGGGAGATAGCGGAGGAGATGCTGGGGAAGAGTGTTAAGAAGGGGAGTGGGAGGAGTAGAGGGAGTATTAGAGGGTGGACCAAGCAGATTCAAGAATTGCAGGCACAACAGGAGGGAGAGGAGGAGGAGGAGGAAGAAGAGGAAGAGGGGGGAGAGGAGGAAGAAGGGAAGGATGAGGAGAAGGAGGAGAATAGTGATGGGGAGGGAGATGAAGAGGTGAAGCACCGGAAGATGGAGGAGAGGAAGATGCATCACAAGGGGAACAGTAAGGGGAAGAGGTAGTTTTTGTTTTCGGGGTTTGGTTGATGGAAGTGAATTGTAGCAGGAGTTGGAAGGTCTGCCAGCACTTATTACTTACATGTTGCATGCTTCTATTTTCAGTGTCTTGTTGGAATTTTGCTTTATTCCTCATTTACAGTCTCCTCTTTCCTGCGTCCGCATGTGGAAGGGCGGGTTGACGCTTTAGGGAAGGGGAAATGGAACGAGGGAGAGAAGATCATGGCGTGGTGTGCTTTTCCTTGTAGATTCTCCTTGCGTGAATATGGATATTCGTTAATGTATTAATTTGACTTCCTTTTTTGTTTTGATTTAACTAGAGATAGCTCTTTGTGTATACTTCTCCACCAGGGGCTCAGGGTAATCAATTATGATCACAAGTAGATCGCCCAACATTGCTAGGGGCTAACATCCATTAAAAGTATCTCTCTCTAATTATCAAGGAAATAGGCACACAGCAAAACATTAAAAAAAAACAAGCAGCTTGTTACTGGCTTATATGCAACCCCCAGACTATGTTGAAAGTCTATCAGAACCCAGATCCCATATGCATCCCGCCAAATTAAATCAATTAAAAAAAGAAAAGGGAAAAAAAAAGAAACTTAATATAATGAATGCAAGTATGCCATAGACGCCCCCCAATAGATGAATACCGGTAGGATCTAGTAACGTAACGCCCGAAAGATAGTTCTATAATAAAACCACAGTAAAACGAACGCAGAGGAAATGCTAGAGCTTTTTTCATAAGAGGTAACGGGAAGCGGGGAGGGTTAATCTTCTTCGGCGATAACTGGGTCGCAGGTACAGAAGAGGTTCGAGTCACCAAGAACATCATCGACCCTCGTCACGGACGGCCAAAACTTCCTCTCCCTCAAATATTCCAACGGATACGCTGCCATCTCTCTCGTATATGACCTCCCCCACCCCTCCTCACCCACCAACAAATCTTTCTGTGTATGCGGCGCATTCTTCAATAGATTCCCCACCCTCGGCTGTCTCCCTTCCTCAATGTCCCTAATCTCCTCCCGAATCGCAATAAGCGCATCACAGAATCTGTCTAGTTCCTGGACATTCTCGCTCTCGGTCGGCTCGATCATGAGGGTGTTTGGCACAGGCCAGCTCATAGTCGGTGCGTGGAATCCATAATCTTGAAGACGCTTCGCGATGTCGATGGCTTCGATCTCGGCGGTTTCCTTCAATCCGCGGACGTCGAGGATGAATTCGTGTGCGCAGCGGTTGTTGGAATTGGTGTAGAGCACCTTATAGTGCTTTGATAGCCTAGAGGCCATGTAATTCGCGTTGAGCAAAGTGATTTTCGTTGCGTGGGTGAGTCCCCGGGCACCCATCATCTTGATATAAGACCAAGTGATTGGCAAGATCGACGCCGAACCCCATGGGGCACTAGAAACGGGAGAGATACCTTTCTCTCCTCCTGTAGCGACGAGCGGATGCCCTGGGAGGTAAGGAGCAAGATGGGCAGTAACCCCGATAGGACCAACACCAGGCCCACCTCCTCCGTGGGGAATACAGAACGTCTTGTGCAAGTTCAAGTGGCAGACGTCCGCGCCGATCTCCCCCGGGGAGCAGAGCCCAACTTGGGCATTCATGTTAGCACCGTCCATGTACACAAGACCGCCCTTCTCGTGGACAATCTCGCAAGCTCGCTTGACCTCCGGCTCAAAGACACCGTATGTGCTTGGGTAGGTGATCATGATAGCGGCCAAGAAATCCTTGTGCTTCTCAGCCTGTCGCTCGAGGTCCTTGATGTCTAGGTTCCCGGTCTTGGGGTCGCATTTGATCGGGACGACACGCATCCCAGCCATAGCCGCGGAAGCAGGGTTTGTGCCGTGTGCTGACACGGGAATCAAGCAGACATCACGCTTTGCTTGGCCATTGTCCTTGAGGTATTCACGGATGACACGGAGCCCAGTGAACTCTCCTTGAGCACCAGAGTTTGGCTGGAGAGAGACAGCGGCGAAACCCGTGATATCGGAAAGATCCTTCTCCAGCTCGGTAAGCATCTGTGTGTACCCCCTCGCCTGGTTAAGCGGAATGAAGGGGTGGAGAGAGTTGAATTCAGGCCATGAGACGGGAATCATCTCAGTCGTGGCATTGAGCTTCATGGTGCAAGAGCCCAGAGGGATCATTGAGTGTGCGAGGGAAAGATCTCTGGATTGAAGGTGGTGGATATACCTAAGCATCTCTGTTTCAGAGTGATAGGTGTTGAAGGCAGGCTGGGTGAGATAAGGGGTGGTTCGCTTGAACTGCTCGGGGATAGAGACAGGCTGGTGGGTGTTGATACCGAGCTCTTGGGTGATCTCAACAAGAGATCGCTCAGAGACTTCAATTGGTGATAGGGCAACTGTGTTGAGGGCAGAAAGTATGTTGACCATATCCTTCATCATCACGGTCTCATCCAAGGTTATTCCCACAGTGTTCTCATCAACCAAGCGGAAGTTAGTACCGAAATTCTGCTCAGCAGTAGTGAGAAGGCTCTTTGCATTAGGAACCTTGACTAGGACGGTATCAAAGATAACGCCATCCTTAGAGACAGTCTCGAACCCCATCCTCTCCACCCCTCTTTCAAGAGTCTTCGTTAGACCCAACACCCTTTCTGCGATACCCTTAAGTCCACGGGGCCCGTGGTAGACAGCATACATTGCTGACATATTGGCCAATAGTGCTTGTGCAGTGCAAATGTTACTAGTAGCCTTCTCCCTTCTGATATGTTGCTCTCTAGTTTGCAATGCCAATCGAAGAGCCCTACCTCCAAGCCTGTCCTTAGAAACACCGATCAAACGACCAGGGATCTTCCTCTTGTGTTTCTCAGAGGTAGCAAAGAAGCCTGCATGCGGGCCACCGTAACCGAAGGGAACACCAAAACGTTGCGAGTTTCCAAATACAATGTCTGCACCCCATTCTCCTGGGGGCTTCAACAAAGTCAACGCAAGGAGGTCGGTTGCAACCGAGAGAGGAGCACCAAGGTTGTGGACCGCCTCAGCTACGGCACTATAGTTATTGACTATGCCGTCCGTTGCTGGATACTGGACCATGACACCAATGAGGTCATCCCCAAGCTTCTCAATCGATGGAATATCCAAGGCATCTCCAATCAGTATGTTTATTCCGAATCCTTCGGCTCTGGAGTAGATACTCGCAATGGTCTGGGGGTGGAGTTTTTTGTCAACGAAGAAGGTCCTGCCTGGACGCTTCTGGCGTGCTACAGGGAGGGTTGATAAGGACATAGTCATGGCCTCAGAGGCGGCTGTGGCCTCATCCAATACCGATGCATTCGCAATGGTCATGCCGGTGAGGTCAGTGACCACTGTTTGGAAGTTTAGAAGTGACTCCAGCCGCCCTATGAGGGATTGTTAGAGGCTGTAGCATGAGCAGGCTGGATAGAATTAGGGCCATACCTTGACTGATCTCCGGTTGGTATGGGGTATAACTCGTGTACCATTCAGGGCTCTCCAAAATGTTGCGCAAGATCACATTTGGAGTAATTGTTCCAGCATAGCCACACCCAATGAAGCTGCGTAAATCTGACCGGTTTTGCTTCGCAATGGTCTTGAGTCTATCCAGCAATTGGCTCTCTGTGAGACCATCCTCAGGGGCGACCTTGAGATTCCTCGGGGACAAAATACTTGGAGGGAGAACGTCTTTGACAAAGGCATCCAGTGAGGGATAGTTAAGCTCAGCGAGCATTTTTACAACTTCATCTGAAGATGGTCCAATATGCCTTCGCTGGAATGTGTCGAGAGGTGAAAAGAAAGAGGACGTATGTGCTGGTGAAGTTGGCTCAGTCTCTTCCGCCGTAGAGGTGAAAAATTGGCGGGATGCAGTTGCTTCAGTCTCTTCGGCCGCAGAGTTGTGAAATTGGCGAATCTTGCGGCCCAATTTGACTCTGGAGGTAGTTATAGCAACTGGCTGAAGTCGTGGGAGGCTTATACTTTGTCTAGGGGCAACCCGTGAAGCCAGAGTGGGCAAACGGCGAGACAGAAGACGAATTGAGGAAGCCATGACGGGTATCAAGTGGGCGAAGAGAACTGGCTTCACAGCCCAGATTTCTCGCCTTCAGGCCACGACCAGAAATAACGGGAATTCCTGCAGGGCACAAGGAATTATAACCGGATATATGGGATCTTCGAGGGGATGCTCTTCAATTTTTTGTTGTTGGCACACGTGCGATTTTGCTAACAGAAGGATTGATATATGGTGGCGCTGGAGCGCTGCCAGCCCGATGTGGACCGATGTTTGCCGGAGCAGGGATCCGATATCAGGAACGCTACCACGTCCTCCGTACAGGAGGTAGGTACCGTACATGGCAACAAGAATATGCAACGACCTGGATGCAAGCAACTTCAACAGGGCGTATCAAGCAAAACCCTTGGGGATTGCGAATCGGAGGACACGGAAGAGGAAAGACATATTTATCTCTCCTCAGCGTTATTGACCCGATCGCAATTAAGATTATAGTTCTTGCTGGTTTCAGTGGTTCCGATAAGACTTGTATGTAGATGCGCCCCGCTAGCTTGCTGGCTATTCGCACGGCCAAAATCGCACAGGTGATGCTTGTCATAAAACAATTGATAGGCTGGACTGGCCTATTCGGATCCAGGCGCTCCTGGGGGCTTACCATTGCCTCGGGATGCTGATCTGGTTGCCCGGGCTGCTGTCGGGAGGCTGGGGCAATGCCTGGACGTGGATATCGCAGAGATTGGAAAGCAATTCTAACAGGGTAATGCATGAGGCCGAAATTCTCTTGATCGACCAGAGGCAGGGGAAGGAGAAGCAGTCCGGCTGCAGAGAAGGTGACATGCATCTCAACCTGGCCTCGAGGAAGGCTCGCGAACTCCCAGAGGAAAACCCAGGGCGCAGATACATGTCAGGGCCAGGAGTGTATAGAAGACAGGAGCACCTGCGAAGGTCGGCGGGCTGGCAGCTGCCTCGATGTCTGTTGGGTACGGGGCTCAATGTCAGCAACCAGTGTTGGACGTGCAGGTACAAGCCGGTGGGCCATTCGGCCGTTATACCCAGCTCCAAGTCTATCACCACTCGGCGATCGAAGGCAGTGTAATCGAGGAGACAGTACGGGGTACTTTTTGGTTGTGAGAAGGCCGATAGAGCAGAGGGGTTCTCTGCCCTTTTTGTCGAAGGCATCAGGCATCAGGCATTAGGCATCATGCAATTTACACGACGACTCTTAAAGATGCTACATATCACCACGTGACCCGGTGCTTGGGAAACTTTTGTTTTTTTGCTGCCTCTGTTTCAGACGACCTCAAAACATCACCCACCCCCCCCCTCCGCACCACATCGCACATTCTAGCATTCTAGCATTCTAGCATCTAGACCAACCCTCGTAGACAAAATCATGGAGCGGCGTACAAACGAGTCCCCCATGGACTTCGAATGGGAACGGATGGGCCCTCGAAATCCCGACTCACCCTGGTTTAAGCACGCTGCACGAAACGATGCCAATATCCTCCGTATGTGCGTCCTCTAAACTACAAGACTACATGCTAACAGTACTCCGATCCCCCCCCAGGCGCCCAAAACAACCACATATATCCCATTAACCCCCCCGTATTCGGCTCCTCCACTAGCTTGGACTGTCCCTCTCGGAAGCTCTCCCAAAACCAAGGCCAGGAATCCGTCTTCGGCACCCCGACACGTCCGACAACACAAATACCCCCAACTACACCCTTATTCCAGAGCCGCAATAGCTTCCCTGCGGCACCCGGGACAAACTTAATCTCCAGCGCGCGAAAGACAGCAGATGGAAAAGACCCTTTCGGCATCCCCGAACCCTCCGCTCAGCACCATGACCCAGACGACTCCCCCGACACACCACCCCTCCACGGACTCCGACTAACTGATACAGCGAGAGACAAGATTTTCTCCACCACTACCGAACGCGCCGTCTCTGGCCGCGGCGAGCTTCCCCGGCGGAAGTTCACCGAAGCCTCAAGTAAACGAGTCCAGAAGCGGAAGCAAAGCGGTATATCCTCCCCCCGTCATCGACCTACAGCCCGGAGCGATTTTGGCGCCAACACCACCACCGACGACGATACCTCTGACGAAGCGGGCCACCACCCAGGCAACCTCCCCGGACTACCGAAGGCGTCTAAACCCAAGGAAGGGATCCGAAATGGAAGTAGAAGTAAATGGGACCATCATTTCCCACTCTTAGTCTCCTCATATCTGCAACTGTTCTTCAATATCTTCATTGTGATAGTTGTGTTGTACCTTCTTATATCCTTCCTCCGTACTATCCAAGCAGACGTCGACACTAAAGTCAAGCAGTCTGCGCAGAAAAGGCTCAGCGAGATTTTAGAATGCACAAATCAGTTTATAGCGAATAGGTGTGGGACGGGGTATAGAGTTCCCGCAGTAGAGGCACTGTGCGCGAGTTGGGAGGCGTGCATGAATCAGGACCCTGATGAAGTTGGGAGAGCAAAGGTCTCAGCGCAGACATTTGCGGAGATTTTGAATAGTCTGATTGAGCCGATTAGTTATAAGGCTATGGCATGTCACCTTCCATGCCTCTGAGATGAGCTGTGTTGGATTGCGTGGTATTGGCTAATGGTATTGCATGAGTGTAGTTCTTTTGTACGATCCTCCTCTTCGGTACGCTTTACATCACGAACGCAGCTTTTGGCTTATATCGCGCGAAATTGACTGAGGGACATCATCCGGCCTCCCAGCCACCCAATATCCATCTCCCGCAGACGCCTATACATCACCCGATGGCTCCTTGGGGCGCGCATCCAGCGTGGTCGATTCCTATTCCAAGCGGTGCGCCGCCAGGGATAGGTATGAGCGCATGGGCGAGGTTGGAGCCGCAAACCCCGAGCAAGAAGAGGCTTGGAAGGGAAGGGGAGGGGGTTAAGCAGTTGGAGAATTGAGTTGTGAAAGTCAGAGGGGAAAGGGAGGGGAAAATGAGGTTTTGATTCTTGTATGTGTCTTAATAATTTCTTTTTTTTTTTACTTTTTACATGACGATGCATAGCCTTGCTAAGGACTGGGATATGCATACATACTTTACATACTTGATGCACACACGCAGGCACGCTCGAAGCATGGTTGGGTAAAAACAAACTTGATGTAGTGAATGGCGTTTTAAGGGATGGGTTTGTATAATATATAGATAGTTCGCCCAGCTCTACGGGTACCTAGGCTTTCTCTTAAACACCGGATTAAGGTTATATGTCATGGTTGCCGTCGCGCTTTGATGATTGATACGACCCGCTCCAGAATCACGGTTACCCTGAGTTACTTCCAGTTTGGCAGCGGATTTTTTTTTTGCAGGCTCACCCCCCAAAAAAACGTAGTCCGTTGGAAAGCCTTGTCCCCGCTCCTTCCCCCCCTCTCCCGCAAGAGACTGGCACGGGGAGGTTCGTAATGACACAGGGTACAAAATAATTGAGAATGTCCGTAAGGAAAATAGAGTAGAGATTCCCCTCTGACATTGCTGCAGCCAGGAAAGGGGGGGTTAAAGGGGTTTTTTTTTAAATATAACTTAAACCCATTCAGCACTTTTCTTTTTTTTTTTTTTTTTTTTCCTTCATGCAATTTCAGTTGATATAAAAGGACAGTCAAATCAAATAGCGAGCCATCATCCCAACCGAACCGAAAGAACCTAAACCGTAACCAAGGGAAAAAAGGAAAAGGAAGCCCGGTACAAAAGTTGAACTTTGCAATATATGTATGTATGCCAATCCATATAAGCTACCAGTACTGCTCCACCCCCGCCCCCAAAAAAGGCAACTCTACACCTGCTTGAACGGATACTCAATCATATCCCCCTTCCTAACCCACACCTTCTTCCTCTTCTTCGACAGCATATGCTCCGCCATCAACTCCGAACACATATCTTTCTTAAACTTGCGTATAAACCTCGGGTCCCATAGTTCACTCGCGATACCCAAATCTTTGCAGCATCTCATTAGGGCGTTACTTTTGCAGCCTTCAGTTGCAGTCGGGATCCCGCTAGGGTCGAAGTAGTCTTGCTCGCCTCGAGCGACGGAGACAAGACGCCCGTTGCAGACAAGTCCGTATTCTCGGGTAACGGCGCTGTTGGTGATAATGGTGTCACTGCGGGGAGCGAGACCCCAGCCGCCGGGGCCGAAGGCGAGGTTGAGAATGCGGCGGTATTTGATTTCGGGGAGATAGATGATGCCGTCTGGGTAGGGCAGGAGAGGGGGGCATGTTAAAATAAGGAGTTGAAGGAGTGTAGAAATTTTGTGCCTCAGTAGCAACTCGACTCACCAGGCTTAATCTCAATGTCACTCAACTGCAACGGTGCCAACAGAATATCCGTAATCTCCTTTGCAAATGGCTCCTGCGATAATCCCGAGAAACTCCGAGCCCAGTCGATTCCGCCTTCCTCAGGTAGGTCCGGAGGGGGCAGGTCGTTAAGCCCGGATTTAAATGCGTTCGCGGCGGTGGGAGCTTGGTTTACTTCCTTTGGGGTGGAGGGGGTGGAGGGCGTATATGCTGGCTTGGTTGCACTGGGGTAGGCAGCGGGTTTAGGCACTGCTGTCGTAGTGGTGGTGGTAGAGGGAATGTATCCTGGAGTGGTGGATTGGAAGCGGCATGAGATGAGGATGGTGGGAAGTGATGAGGAGGAGGAGTACGGGGATTTGGCGACGGAGAGGAATTGACGGGCGGCGGTACGCCTCGTTATGAGCGAGGCCATGGGGTACCGGTAATATAGCGAATTGGGCAGTGAATCCGATGGAAGTTGGGATAGTTTGGTTTAGACTAAGACAGATTGTTTGTTTGACGTGGGGGGCATCAAAGGTACTTTTGATGGTGGTGGAGAGGCGAGGTTAGTCCGGAAGTTTTCAGCACGCAGGAAAATTAAATTTTGAGCCGCAACGCAACAAGAAAGTAGCACAAGAAAGATATGGTTTCGGGGGATAGGCCTCGCGTAATAAGCGAATAGAATCCCCAGCCAGCAAACAAAAAAAAAAACGATGTGGCCAGGCTGTGTAGGGAGGGAGGGATCCTTTGAGAAGGAATAATAAAAGTGCGTGAGTAGAAACTTGCTCTTACGCTCGCTTATAGATTCTAATGCAGATGGGCGAAGGAAATCTTCGAAAGGATACGTCTGGATAGTGAAAGATGTTGTTGGAAGCCCTCCTTATCCCTCAGCCCAGCCAGCCAGACAGCCTACGATGATAAATGAGTACTGTGCTCTGCTCACAAGGCTAGGCACGTTGAGGCATGAGGCATGAGGTATAGTATACGCTGACATTAATTGAGCAATACATTGAGCTTACACTGTAGATGGCCTGGTGGAGCTTCGGGCCCTTATCAACTCCGGAAGCTCAAAATTACATACGACTATACGGTTCTATGGAATCCGCAAGCTGTTCTAAAGCCCGAACGTACATACCATTGAGCATTTTTTTCTTTATATATATATATATATATATATTTTCCTTTTTTTAGAAAAAGACTCAGTACTCGTATACACCACAATCCTTCAAGGGGTCAAGCAAGTTTAATCTGCCGCACGCGTGGGCCATGCTATGTGATAGGTACAATGGGCCAATGGGTACTTCGTATCCACCATGAGCCAATTGGCGTCCTATTGCCTAATATGACCCTCCAAATTAAGATTCGAGCTAGATCTATGCTACTTGAAGTTATGGAAATTTATGGGGTTACCCTCAACTTGACGCCGCCATGTGGTTAGGCCCTCGGTGTGGTGCTCCTCTTTATCGCCTTTCTCGTTGGATATCAGAAACATAGGTATCGTGGTGGAGTAGGTTCAGCAAACAGCATATCCCACTAGCGATGGTTCGACTGAGCTCGAAGTTGAGCTGGGCTTGTTGAAGTTTCCTTCTGCCTGTACAAATTCTATTCGACGTCGATATAATATTACATATGTGGAGGAAGGTTAGCAGCAGGACTAGGTAAGCCCATTATGGCATCGCAATAATTCATGATGTGATGATATCTTAAGTCTCCGAGAACATGACGTCTTAAGTTTGTCTTTTCATCATAGTTTCATTAGCTATATTTGCTAGCAATTAAGAGTCTCTAACGGGGAGAAATATGATGTAATGAACCCGTGAACGTCATCATCAATTCATCACAAGGTTGAGTACTCTCTACAAGACCCGAACCTGAATTTGAATTCTCTTCTCGAATGAGCCAGTATATTTGTATGTAACCATCCACAAATCACGAAGTATCTTAGCTAATTAATTTGAGATCAGATCACCGACACCATTGCAACCAGGCTACACCTCTCGTATTTCGACTTCTATTCAACTCTGCATCTCCTCCTATCGTTTCACAGCCATATTTTCACACCCATCTTTGAGACCCCTGATTAGGACCCACAATGAGCCTCGAGAGAACTTGAGGGATATGATTCAGGAGCAGCAAGAGCTTGAGCGTAATTTTGGGTCCAACGGATAGAGGTAGGGGGCTCTTTGAAATTGACGCAACAGTCTATGTATAAGCTCTCAAACCTCGAGTAAATCGAAGTTTTTGGCTATTCACAGCCGATTCTACTTTGTTGCGTGCTTCAAGTCGTGCTGGAAGGGAATTCGAGGGGCAAAATGCATATTTGGGCTTTTTCAAGATACCTGTGGGATCTACTTATTCGAGACTGGGCTGAGGAAGGAGCACTCTCGTAAGAACAATTTTGGCTCGAATTAGGCCAAAACATATAAACATCTCCGAATCCGGAAACCAAATCCTCCAAGCATGCATTGCCACGTGATCCAGCTGATGCCGATCCACGGGCTTCAGGTCACGTTTTGCTTTGTCTGCGGTGTGATCCCCTGGATATATTTTTAGCAAATCATGCCTGCTTTTTTGGGCGAGCACCAGCTTCCAGGAGAAAAAAAGTCGAGGAAGAATTACCAGTACCGCTTGTGACTAGCTGTTCTTAGGCTTCACTCGCGGGAAGTGCAAGCTAAGCCCATAACAGCGTTCGAAGCTCTCCTGAAGCCGATCGTCCCCATCACCACTATCTTTCCGACTCCTCCAACTCACCTCCGCCGGCACGAACCTGGGAATCTCGCTTCATTCGCTCGCTCGCTCGCTCACGGTACGGGGAAGAATTGTTCTTGGACTTGGGCCTCTTGCTCGGAACTTCTCACGGCTTGTTAGGACCGTCGTTACATTCGTTCCTTTTGTACGTTCTTCACCTTCGTAATCGAATCATCAAGCGACAGAAACGAAACGGTTGTTGGTTTTGCGCGGAGTTGCCTTTGAGACTACCTATTCCGTGCATGCGACGCCATAAGTCCACTTACACGACACACATACGACTTGCATAATTTCCAGCAGCTACATTCCCGACTAAACAATAACACAGATCGACTCAGTGATTCATTTGAAGTCAGGCCAGTCCACGAAACGAAACGTAACGAGATTGGTTATTGGGGGATAATTGAAATTCAGGGGATTCATTCACAATGAGAAACAATCGGTTATTGTGGACTTTGGTCTTTTTGATCACATTTGTTGGGTTGACGGCGTCTGCTCAGGAGGTCGATGGGCTCATACGTAGAGGTACTACTTCCTATAGCTCTACCGAGCTCTCTGCCTTATAGACCCCCATACTGACTCTCTGCTTCAGCCGACAAAACATCTATAGAATCCATCCGTGTACGCTCTACCACCGCTACCGACAATCCCACCCCAACAACCGGTGATGGCACAATCACTCCCGGGCCCACCGAAACCGGCGCAAGTACCTCTATTCGCATTCGAAGCACCTCCGAATCCATCCGTACCCGAGCCACTACAACAAAGGTTGCCGCAAACTCCCCTCCTGGAGGGATCAACATGGTCACTCCAGCAGTCACAGATGGGTTCCAGTTGTACCCCATTGGAACGCAGATTACTTGGAGCTATAACTATACCAGTGTGCTAATTAGTCCCACGGCGATTAATGTTGAGGCCTTTTGCTCGAGGACTCAACAGTATTATACTATTGCGCAAAACTATTCGGTGGCTCAACGTACGGTTGTTTGGGATACGGAGGCGTATCAGCTGACGGGAAGGCCGTTGATTGCACAGTACGTTCAAGCTGTACGCCTAAGAACGAAACTGGGTTGCTGATCCGTGTTGTTAATAGGGAGACATATACCCTCTACATGTACGACTCTGCCACGCAAAAGACCGACATGCCACAAGCAGGGAAATTGAACATATTCAGGAACTTTCAATTTGCTATGTACACCCCCAGGGGAAACATTCCGCTCAATGGTTAGTTTCACCCTCCTTGAGAGACTTAACTAGTGTGTTTTGGGGTTGGATGCTGACCTTTGCCTTCTATAGAGTTTAATTGTCCCACTTGTAGCGATGCTACTGCCCTTTTGCAAAGTCATAGTGTTAGGGTCCTCCTTGGAACTTCATTTTTGGTAGCCGTGGGGTTTGCCTGGTTTATCCATGGGGTAATGTAGGCTGGAGTTAGATGTGGGGTGAGGATATAAGGCGGGTGTAGGTATGATGAGGGGTATGATTGTAGTGAGAAAGAAGTGAGGTGTGTATTGTTGGTGCATCAAGCGAAGCGATGTGCAAGGGCGAGGCATAGGTTCACATCCCCTCAGCATGAGCATCTGCCATACTGTTGTGGGGCATGTGGGTCAGAAAATACCCAACTTGTCCTTGCATCCATTCATCCCTTCGAATGAGACAACGTCGTTTTGTATATGTACTGCATAAGATATCCTAGGTTCAATATTGAATACTGTCAGGGAGAGTCGACTTGGCGGTTTTTTTCTTTGAATGTCCTGTTACTTTGTTTTGCAAGTTTGGAATGCCAGCATAAATGGGTTGTTTTCGTTTTTTATTGTGTTCTCATGGCTTTTTATTTTTTTCTATTTTGACGTGGATTACGTTTTATTTGAATAATAGGGGCATGGGAGCATTGTTGTGGAAAGAAAAATATATGATTCTTACTATATAGACAGTCACATATAATCTACCTGCACATGACAGTACCAATCTATCTTGGGTTCTATAGTCATTCAAAGGGATGAATATAGTCTCATAACCATCTTTGAGGAACGATATAGACTCGATTTGAGGCTAGTGAAATTCAGAGTATTATTGACTACGATAGAGCACGGATGATAGGAAGAGAGGAGATAATTTTAGATACAAAGGTGCCATTCTTAGGGTAACACGGAGTGCTTGTTGAATCGTTTTCATAACACCACAACTACCCACCTGGAGATAACATACTTGGCTATTCAAAGAGTCAGCCGGCAGCCTCCCCCCACGACGATGCTGGTCACACAGAACCTTCACTAATGCCGACGTTTATGGCGGCGCGGAGGCTTAGATCTTCGAGGAGAGAATTTTGCCTGGATGCAACAGATCTTATTTCAAATGGAAATATATAGTATTGCTTAAGGCATATACGGAGGGAGGGTAATATACTACTCGAGGGGGGGAGGAGGATGGAAGTGGAGTAACCTTAAGGGGGAGATAGTAGGTAATAGATAGGAGGAAAGGTAGGAGGTGATATAAAAAATAGCTTATGGAATAATAAGATAGATTTATCAACAGGTAAGGTGTCTTGCATACTTAGTGGGTCAAATGGCATAAGGTTATTTATCTGATCATTACTATGTATATAGTCTTGTTATATGACCTCCTCCTCTGCATAATCTCTAGATACAAAAGTACTTTTGGAGACAACTGAAAATACCCCTTTCTTTTAATTCCAGGGATCAATATGAAAACAATACTATTTTTTTTTCAATCTTCTTATACTACAAAGGTTTTTGTTTTGATATATTTCACTTCCCCACGCCTCCAATGTAGTACATAGAGTATCCTGACTGTGGTAGTATGTTTTTTTTTTTTTTTTTTTTTTTTTTGGTTACTATGTTTCTAGATTTTTATGATAGTTATTGTAAAAGTTATATGTTGCATTAGCGGATAGTCAGGATAGTCAGCTCATGGCTAGCTGGTAGCTAGGTCGTCGGTTAGGTTTTGGATGTAGCCTTTTTTCCTCGCGGGTTACCCAGGCGGCTTCCCAGAGGGGATCGCACTGCCGACCGGTATGTGCCTAGGAAGTTGTGTCAAGTGAGATGCACAAAAGCCGTTCAGTTCCCAGATTACATGCAGGGTAAGTTGAATATAATTTGGACTGAAATTTCCAGTCTGCAGGTCTGGAGTGAGAACTGAAATATGTACCTTATCACAACGATGTTACCCTGAACTCGCGTCTAGCGCCACCCAGGTTACCCTGAAGTTCCAGCGCGGTTACGAAACATGGGATGCCTTACGAGCATGTTCCTGTGTGACTCCCCGTAAGGTTTGAAGGTAACACCTTTCCATACATACTTGAGTTTTTTGTGTGGAACATATCACCGGGTCTTAGAGCATGGTGTGCTTTTGACTCTCTGGAATTCCGTGTTAGACAGCCACATTAACGGAGGGGATTAGAAAGGTAATAATTAAAAATAGCTCTAGGAGCCTGTGAGGTATTCTGTAAGAAACTAAGTGAGAAACCATGCAATGCAGTATGGTACCTCATTGCGACGAGCTGCAGTTAACTTCCTGACACAGATTTATTAGGGAACGAGGACTAGAGGTTTTTTTTTTTTTTTTTTGGCAATGCAACATACAAAAGCCAACCTTTAAACTGCATAGCGGTATCGCCCCACTACAGGGACATCTTCAAGAACTAGCAACAGAAAGTAATGTTGCTGGGAGGAACGAGCCTCAAATATGCATTTTCTCCCCAAACGCACACCCCTGCCTAAGTTCTACAGTTCCAGAGAATATGTTGAGGGGTTTAGTGTGAGCTATGACAACGCCTCGCTGTGCATTGCACTGAATTTGTATGCTTTGGTATACGCTAAAGAGGAGGTTAGCTCACTTATTGCCGTAAATAAGCTTATATGACACTGCTGAGCCTGCACTTATTGCATACAGCTGATTACAGCAGTGGCTTTCAGGGTAATTAACACCCAGAAATGGTGGGGAATTCGGGAATATTAGGAGGAACAAAGATTAAATGGGGACATAGCAAAGCAAAAGAATGGAGAATGGCCGGTTCTTGGAGAATATGTGTAACCGGAGGTACGACTTGCTAAGGAGGAGGCTACCTACTCTCGTTGCCTACGAGACTCTTAGGTGAAAGCCAACCAGCAGACTTGGACGGGCTACTTCGTGATAGATATTCAGACTGGAATAAATATATATCAATATAGTATATAAACCTACTCTACATATTCCCCCCCAACCATTCAACTTGAAAAGTCAAGATCAGGGCAAGGAATATGTACGCTCTGCATATATACCATCTATGCGTTACACATTTGGGCTAATTAAGTCATACTTGACACAATCCTCCACCTCCTCCACCGAGGTATTAATAAATTGTCTCGTCTCCAGTGCCAACCACACCTTCAACATTGGCCACGCCGCCTTCATCCTATCCCCCCACGACATCCCTCCACTATCTGTTTTCTTCCCCATCCTTGCCTTCCGCTCTTCATGTAGTTGATTCATAGCAGACTGTGCCCCGAGTGATCGTAGCATCGGTAACGCCCTATATACACAGAATGCGAAAGTCAGCATCATATGCAACCAGTTCGGCAATAGTAGGGGCCTCCACGCACGTCTTGAACAAATCCAAGCCAGGTTCTAGCGCCCGACCAATCCCCTCTAGAAGCAAGATGCTAATCACCACATTGGCAAACTCCCCCTCTAGCCTAACATGATGCTGGCGAACCATAGTCAGTACCTCACTGAGTAAATCTCCAATCTTAACTTGCCCTAAAGCAAAGGTTTTGCTCTTGACTTTAAGGATGAGGTGTTGCATTTTAAGACAGAAAACCTCCCCACCGATGACAGCGTCGGGCTGTTTACACCGCTCAATCATCAACTGGCCAGCTCGGTATCCATCGAATTCGGCGACGGCGCGGAATAAGGCGAGGAAGTTTGCGCGGTTGACGGCGTTAAGTTCCGTGACGAGGCCAGTATCGATAAATATAAGTTGGGGCTGGTAAGATTCATCGGCTAATTTCTCAAGTTCACGGTTCCAGGATTCACGATCATGAAGGTATGGGCGGAGATGGCGGAGGGCGGCTTCAGTGACATCATTAGTGTCAGTGGGTGGAGGTGGAGACGGGTGTTTGCTGTTGAAGGGGCGGGAAAGGAGGGAGAGAAGATCAATCTTTTCTGGCTTGTAGAACCTAACCATGATGTTCCCGGGGTGGAGATCCGCATGAATGAAATTATCTAAAAGAAGCATGTGCTGTGTATTGTGGTATTGTTAGATTAAAACCAAAATAGAAGGGGGAAAGGAAGAGAAAACAAAAAGAACAATCCGCGCGCATGTATTATAGCCTACCAGAAATGCATCCAACCCCATATCTGCGATATCCTTTTGAAACGGCCCTCCTCCTGATTCCAAAAAAGCACTCAAAGATATCCCATGCGCAAACTCTTCAATCAATACTTCTCTGGTCGTCCAATCTAGGTACGGCTTCGGGAAGGTCACTGTTGTTCTATTTCTGAAATTCTTCCTGAATCTCGCAAGGTTATTTCCCTCAATACGCAAATCTAGCTGTAGACGCATCATTTGGCCAAATTGGTCTACCTCGTCTGGCAAGGACAGCCATTCCATAGTAGGAATAGCATTGATCATTGTCGCAAAGAAATGCATAATCCTCAGGTCACGATGAACCATTTCCTCGACCCCTGGGTGGAGAACCTTGACTGCTACACTAGACGAAGGCACCTGACGTGGAGAAGATTTAGCCAGAACCTCGACATTATGTCGTAAAGTTTCCTTGAAATCTTTCATTTCTTTATTGTCCTCGGCGCTGGGAGAAAGGAGAGAGGGGTGTAGTTTGGCTTTATAAACTTGTGCAATGGCGCCGATACCGAGGGGCTTCTCCTCGAATTCTACGAAGATAGCCTCGAAAGGCAGACCACCAAAAGCAGCGGAAACAATCCGCTTAGTTTTGGAGAGCGGGTGAGGGTCTACGGAGGAGTGTAACCGGGACATAAGCTCGCACATTTGGGTGGGGAAGATATCCGATCGGGACGCTGCCCATTGGCCGAGCTACATAGTTCAGTCAGCTGTCTTACCCTGAACTAATAATGAACAATTATGGCTGGTATACCTTTATAAATGTTGGTCCGGCCTTCTCCATCGAGTTCACGAGAAACACATACCACCACAATGTTCCTCTCCTCTCGTTTGATTTCTCGGGAACCCTCTCTCCTACAAACATAACGGGTATGGTTGCCAGAACTGGCACAAAAATAACCATCAAACGTAAGAACCGAAACGTGGTAGCTATTGGTTCATATATCCAGTCTGAATAGAACACGGCTGCAGTCCCCCATAAGCGCTTGGGCCATGGGGAATCGTCGGTATACTCTCGACGTCTCTCTTCCTCCTCCCGCTTAGATGCCTCCAGCATGCGCTGCTCAGACGTTTCTACACCATCCCCTCCCGAACGGCTAGCCTCCTCAAAAACACCCTTCGATTGCTCCTCAATTCCTGCGGGCGTAAGAAGTCCAACAGCAGTAGCTGCGAGGAGTGTGGCGCCGTAGTAGCCCGACCGGGGATGACAGGAAGGTCGTGGTGGAGCATTGAAGCGATATGAGCGTACAGACGCTTTTGGGTAGGTTGCTACACTCCGTATGAACCTGATCCACGGCGATGCACCATGAAACGGCTGGAAGGTCGAATGTAATGCGGAATAAGTAGTGCGCAGAAGAGGGCGTGAGCTGGAGATGAGACGACTGGTAGCAGCAGAGGCAGCAATACAGTGTGTTGTCGTCGGGTTCATGGCTTTTCCCTCCCTTCTTACCCCCAAGTATTCAATCTCCTCCCCCTTCAAGGCTCGGCTGTTCTGACCCTTCCTCAGCTGTATGCCTTAAGTTTCCTCCTTATTCGAGACGGTGGCGATACCGCAGTGGCGTATCGGCCATGGGGCAGAGAATGCGAGTATCCAAATTCAACTGTAGTACCTCACTCCCACATGGAAGTGACCGGCCGTGTGTCGATTGTCTGTGGTATATACGAATGTTTCTGTGGTACTGGATATTTTACTACTTATTGGGCCGTTTTGCATAAGCGGAATTACCTTTATCCGAAGAGCAGTTGGTAGGTACTTCTTAGTACATCCTAGGCGAAAACATGTGCAGTTGCTGGGTTCCCAGCTGGGTATATCGATATTATTGGCATTCATGCCCTATTTCTCGCCTGGAGGATCGAGGCGGATCATAGAGGCAACAGCTTTTAGAGCAGATTCAACATTCCATATACAGTACGCACTCATACCCAGAGCAGATGCTCAGTCGCACCACTTGTCTGCTTACTGGCATTCATTTTACATTTTCTTTCTCAGACGGCACTGTCGCCATTCTTTTTCCTTTTCCTTTGACCCGCAAGTCGGTGAACCCAATCATAAGATATAATTCAATATTATACAACATTGCAAACTGCTATTTCCTCTTCCACAGAATTCTTCCATCATCTAGCATATATTTGCTATAGTGGAGGAAGGGATGGATATAATGATGGATAGGATATGGATGATATGTATGCACATACTCAAGAGAGTCGATATGATGATTTATATATATACTTTCTGTGTGCGGTTTATGTATTACTTTACAAAAATTCACTTGTGCAGCAAACCCTAGGGAAAGCCTAACCAGACTAGGGAAAGCCAAAAAGAGAGCAGTACGCTTTGGGTATAAACATTAGTATGTACCAAGTACTTAGTTTCCTAATATCAAATATCATGCTAATGATCAGAGAAGTAAGGTTATGAGTGACGGTGGCAATGGTAATAATGGTAATAGTGCTCTATGGTGTGGTCATGGTGTGGTCCTGGTGATGCAACAAGTCCAGTCCCAGTGTATACATCCAATTGCTACTAGCTGTAGCTGCCAATTCCATAGCGTAAATCTTTGTATGTTAAGTCACAAAATATAGGGAAGAACTATTTTACAGCGCAGCTCAAACCGGACATCTACTCAATACATTCCAGGTCTTGTGCACGCCGCCTGCACCATGCCTGCACCTCGAACCTAATTTTTATTTGCACCCTTGGGCATAATATGTTTGAAGAACCACTAAATTGGGGCTCTTTTCGGGTGGGGAAATATATCTGATTGTCTTCTGCATTTGGACCAACAATATTCGCAATTGGTTTGGTGATATTATGGGAATTACCACAAGCAGCCGTCCATCCGGTTGAAGTACGTTCCCTTGGTATTGTGGGATCTCGTGCTTTTACATGTAGAACCCAGCTTAGCATATCCCCTTAACGGGGGCGCTCCCATGTGACCTGCAGTACTTGATCGTGGCAATATGTCTTCCGTGAGTTGACCGCTATGGCCACCTGGTTTGAAGAGTTTGTTGATAATTGGGGTACTCAAACCCGGAACGGTTGAAACCGCGCAAGAACCCCGATTAAAATAAAACGTTCAAAAATAGGATTGAATACCCCTAAGAAAGAAGCCATTAGATCTGGGTATCGCACTTTTCCAAGCACAGAACATGCAACTGCTTAGCATGTTTTGAGGGCAACAGCGGTGCAACAGCTGTTCAGACTTGCCTAACACCAGGAGACAGGAGCAAACATCATTTACTCCTGTGCTGGAACTGGTGCCAGGGGATTGGCTACTTACGGCGGACATATTATATCATAGGATTAGGCATTTGCATTCAGGTGAGTAGTCGAATCCTAATATCGTGCTGGTAACACAAACAGTCGAATCCAAATATCGTGCTGGTAACACAAACTCAAAACAGATGTCATGTGATATCATTATTTTCTTTATCTCGAGGAAATTTCACCTGAAATCCTGCTTAGTGTCCAAGGCCCAGGTATCTGACTTTCAGTGCCGGGCAGGTTGGGAGTGGTATGCTACCCTTTACTCACATGTCCCGAATCTCTCATCTTCATTCTAAGTTAGAACAGGCTCCCCTCCAGAATCTGGCCATCTGGACATATGGTTTTGGCTCCTTTATCTTCTTCAAAATCAGAAGAATCCAGGATACTCACAGATGGTAGCTCCAGACAACCCTGGTCAACTTATTCAAGTAACTGCTGCTCATCAAAGTACCTCACTACTCCATGGCCCTGTTACCCTGAACTATCACTTCAGTTCTCCGGATTTCTTCACATTGAACGAGTATTGGCATCCAACTATGCGGTCCGTCCCCGGTGATGGTATGATGGAGTCACCCAGTATGTAGGACAACGATGACTGATCATCTCTAGCGAAGAATTAGCAAATTGTTTAAATTCATAGACTTTAAGATAAAAATGTGATTGTTATGATGTGGATCTCTCTTTGACATGTACCAAAAAAGAACCAGGTGCAACGGGATATGGCCAGTATACCAGTATGCATGTATAAGTCTAGTCTGTGGAGGGCAAAATAAAAAAAAATCAGCAAATAGGAATTTTCAATGAAGAACAATGATCAAAGCATACTTGAGAGAGAACAACTTTATATTGATTTATTTCTGCACTTGTTAATGTATTACTTTATAATATATGTTGGATGAAAGAAGGATACAACATATATTTTAGATCTATAAAATAAGGCCAGCTTTCACAAATTTCCAGAACAGGTTAAAGAGGCGCTTTTCGGTAAAGTGTTTGCCGAGAAGGTCCCCTCCATTCAAATATACAGTACTTTGAATATTAATTGTTGTGCCAACCAGACTAGTATAAGTCTATCTCAATAGAATCAGACCACTGGTATCCCATGATAATTCAAGGAGGAACCGATTCGCTCCTCCAAGTCGATTCACATAATTCACGGTGTTATAGTTAATTAATATGTGGCTTCAGGGTAAGTTACATCCCAACTGCATTCGCTCTAACCAACAGAGTTGTAATGTCATTTACTTTACTTTAGTAGCTATATAACTACACTACACTACACTATTAACCTTCAAATCCTGGAAATAACCAAAAGTTTTATACAGCTTCGTAGCAAAAAGAAAGAAAAAAATACCCTGCCATAAGAATATCTCACTCCTTTGACCCATACAAAATTCTCATTTAAAGTAAAAAATTAAGTTTCTGAAATGTATTCCAGAATCTTCACTTTGCTTTATTCAAAAGCCTTTGGACCTCTTTATGCAGGGGTATGATATTTTACAACTTAGTTGTATATCTCATGACAACCCATCAGCAAACCAACAGAGTAAGCAGATCATACAGGCATGTATATACACACTGAATACTAAACACAAACCTCCCTCCCCTCTCAACTCCCTCATCTTCTGCTACTGCTGCTGAATAGCATAAGCGTGCCACACCTTATCTTTGCCCCTACTCCCACGAACTAATCAGGGGTTCTTTGGCTGTGCCTTGGCCTGGACGAGAGTCTGTTTGTGTTGAGGAAGGGTGATATTGAGCCATACTACGTGGGGAGTCGAAGTGGACCCGTTCGTCGGAGGGAGCGCCGTCCCGGCCTCGGTTACTGGAAATTTTGAGGCGGGAAGGTGAGGGTGAGTCTGAGGGAGGGGTGGTATGGGGCCGGCCAAGACCAGACCAACTGGTATAAGACAAATCACGGTTAATGGAGCGTGACGGTTTGTCAGTATACCCGCCATAACGTTCTCGTTCTGACCCTCCGTCTCCGTATCCTTGCTCTCGGTCTCCGTATCCTCGCTCTCGGTCTCCGTACCCTCGCACTCGGTCTCCGTATCCTCGCTCTCGGTCTCCGTATCCTCGCACTCGGTCTCCGTATCCTCGCACTCGGTCTCCGTATCCTCGCACTCGGTCTCCGTATCCTCGCTCTCGGTCTCCGTATCCTTGTTCCCGGTTTCCGCCTTGTTCTCGTTCAAACCTCCCACTATGCCCCCCATCTCTTTCCAGTTCAAATCTCCTACCATACTCTCCCTCACTTTCATTTATACTCCCCCTCCAATTCCTATCACCCCTATCCCTATCCCGTTCTCCTTCACTCCTCTCTTGTCTCAAACTGCCATTACACCCCCCACCCTCCCGTCCACTCTCCCTCTCGCCCCTAAAATCACTCCTTGCCCTTTCCTTCACTTCCTCAAAATCTAATTTATGATGCTTCAACCTACTTGCTTCTCCTATGGCCCCTACCTTCGCTCTCAACCCCCACGCATCCATCCTCTTCTTCTCCCGATCTCTTGCGCTGTCAGGCTGCCACGCCGTAGCTGAGTCTTCTGCATTCTCAACTCCCTCGTCTCCACCCATAGCCCCCCGTTGTTTTGCACGGATATACCGAGCATTCCATGCCTCGGGTTGTGCTGTACTAGAAGACGCAAAAGATCTCTCTTTCCGAGTAATTTTCTCCTGGAAGGGGTTTGGCCCAGGGGACTTCTTACCAAGAACGACCTTCAGCATCTCCGTATTCCTGACCAACTCATCTCTCTCCCCATGACCCCATGTTGCACGTGGCTCTTTCAATGCATCTACAGCCAAGCGAAGAATCGTTTCTGCCAAAGTAGTAGCGTGCGGAGGCGGGGTCCTTGATGAGGAAAGTAAAGTGGGTAAATGCGGTGGTAACGCTGGAGGTTCAGCATGCGCCGTCTTTGGCGACGGCGGCTTTTTTCCTCTTTTAACTTCTTCTTCTTCAGGTGGAGAAGTTGCTCTTTTCAGTGCTTGTTTCGCTACCTGCGGGTCTTGTCCTGCGAGAACGTGGGCGGTTTCGAGAAATTTAGTGTATACGCGACAGGCCGTCTCCTGGCTTAATATAGCTTGGGATGCCGATTGGTAGCTATCGGGAGAAGTTGCTGTACCTGGCTGTATTGGAGGGAGGGAGGAGAATTTCTTATAGAGGGAATCGAATGCATTCAAGATACGCACTACATTGGCGTACATGTAGCAATGTTTCGGGGTAGAAGTAGCTGCGCCGGTAGTCGTGAGTCGTTTACAGCAGGAGAGGGCAATGGTGAAAGTCTTCAGTATTGGGATAGGAGGCAAACCGGTGTACGCCTCAGAGGCGGAGTGAGGGACGAATTTTTTGTTTTGGCTCCGGTCTCCAGGATTTCTGCGCCTAGAGCTGGGGCCCTTAGTATTAGAAAGTTTATCAAGGGATTCGATAGCGTTCTTCACCATCGCTTCAACGAGATCAGCAGCAACCTGTCCCTCCCTGGAACGACGTAGGGCTCGGAGATAGCCGTGGTAGTTCTCGACATCGGGATTGACTCTGAGGGTTTGAGTGAAGTGATCCCAGTAAGCTTTGACCACTGTCGGAGATGCTTGTACGTGCTCTGCTGCTGCCAGGAGTACCCCCAGTGTTGCAGTCTGTGCCATTGGTGCCCCAGGCGGTGACCAACGAGCCTTCCCTGCTCCGATAGGTGGACCTTTGCCGTCCCCAGTAAGGAGATTTGGAATGCCATATAATTCTTCCATCATTGAAAAAACCTTATGCCAGTCTCGAGATCGGGTAGAGCTTAATCGCATGCGTGCCATGGCACAAATAAGTTCCTCATCTATGGTAAGCTTCCCGTTCGTGTAGCGAGTGAGAAGCCCTCCCCACATGCGCTCCGCATCATCCACAGTTTCCTCGATTCTCTGGCATTCAGCAATATCAAGCCTACGCGGATCCCATCTATCCCCTAGTTCGTGCTTGAGTTCCGGTTCTGCGTTGGACCAATATGGTCTGCCCCCAGGCCCCCTCATCTGCCTCAGTCCATTGATTAAACTCGTATAAGTTTTTGCATCTGCAGAGTTTTTCCCTTCCTCTGGTAGCTCCCGTACAATCTGCCACATTTCCTCCACAGCTCCTGCCTTCGAGCAGACTTTCAAAATCGCATTCGTGTGGATCAAGTTCCATTCTGCCTTTCCTCTACCTCCCTTGCTGTCTCTTTCCCTGTCTTTAAGTGCCCTATACGTCGCCAGTGCCCGCGGTAAGGAAGTTGCATGTTTTACATTCTGTGGCAGCGCAAGACCAGAGATGAGGATGGTGTAGGTGTGGTTGTTTGGTGACACGCCTCGCTTCTTCATGTCATTATAGTGTTTAAAAGCCCCCATGGGGTCTCCGGTGTCCAACGCATGAGATATTAGTTCATTCCAGGCAGCGGTAGTGTCAGTTTTGCCAGCAGAAGTTGCAGCGCGCACATAGGTGAGGGGCACGAGGCGAGCCTCTGTTGATGGGTTGGAAGCGGCAACATCGAGAAGGCGTTTGGTTTGAGCGGCTAGCTTGGCAGGGTCCTCGGAGACTGTGAGGCGAGATTGGGGGAAGTTTTTTGATTTCGGAACGGGACGGGAATTTGGTAACCTGGAAGAGGCTGACGGGGATGACGGAGGGCGAGATGGTAACCTGGAAGAGGCTGACGAGGATGACGGAGACCGAGATGGTAACCTGGAAGAAGCTGACGGGGATGACGGAGACCGAGAGGTAGGTAATTGCGCCTTTTGCAAGGCCTGGGATTGTCTGTAAGCCAGCCGGTCCTCCAATCTAATGATGCCTAGTCGGATATGATTCCCACCCTGCGTGGCTGGTTCGGGTTGAGCAGCGGATGTTCGAGAAGTACTGGTTGTAAGAAGACGGCGGAGGTGAGGCCCTGTTGGTCGCGGACTAGGGAGAATTGACGGGCTGCAAGCTGACTGAGAGGTGAGCAAGGCTCGAAGGTACCGGCGCCAACAGAGCTGGCAGTCAAGCATTGTGAGGGGTAGCCGGAGGGTGCAGCCGGAGGGTGCCAGTTGGTGCTTGAGGCGAACTGGAACCTGATGTAGACTGGAGTCGTTTTTTTTTTTCCCCCGATAAGCGCGATAAGATCGATGAGATAACGATAACGCCGCCGCTAGGTAGGTCGATAAGATCAGGGTAAACCCCTAGTCATGCGCCAAGATTCCGCTCTGCAAAAAAAAGAACCCCACCAACCGCCAAGCAGGCCGAACCGCTACTACGCATCGAACCCCATCCCCCCCATCATCACCGCAGTCTTATATTGCATATCCCCAATTGCACAGCAGGAATATAGTTACATACGCCTCCACAATAACAGCACCCTCCGGACTGGTCGACAGGCCTCCCCGCCCCTCGACATGCTCTCCCAGCAGCCCACTACACTCCAGAATGGGCCCCGACCCGCAAATACACACGTCCAGCTTGCCGACGACTCTGACGACGAGCAGGCCCTTGCCTCAACCCTAGTACAGGCTCTACAAAGTAATGACGATGACCTTGACGATGAGTTCCTCGATGAGGAGGTGGCAGACCCAAACCTTCTTGCTGCCCAAGCTCTCTCCCTGCAGAATACACAGGACAACCTCCAGGCTCGATTACAAGCTGCGGCACAGCCTTTGGACTTTTCTGCTCCGTTGGAAGTTAGGTTTGCGAGCTACGACAATTACTGCAGCTTGTTCCACTTTATATTGAACAGCCAGGGTCCGGTGGAGTTAGAGCTGCCAACTGTGAGTGGGGATCTGATATGCTATATATCCCATTTATCTGAATGCTATATGGGGTATATAGGGTAGCCAGGATAAGAATATGGCTGATATAAACTTCCGGAAATTAGTACTACTGGGCATGGGACGTAATAGACGAGTTCATTTACCAATTCAACAGCTTCTGTATCTACCGCAACCGGGTAGCACGAAAAGGCCACTCCGAGGAGGAGATCCAGTCGCTAAGAGATAACCCACAGACATGGGGATGCTATTCCGTCCTCAACGTCCTCTACTCTCTCATTCAACGCTCTCAAATGAACGATCAGCTCGCCGCCATCAAGCGTGGCGAGGACCCAGCTCAATATGCCGGGGAGTACGGTTCCCGGCCCTTGTACCGCATGTTGGGATACTTCTCCATTATCGGTCTCCTTCGAGTACACTGCCTTCTCGGAGACTTCACTCTCGCCCTACAAACCCTCGATGACATCGAGCTATCCAAGAAAGCTGTTTTCGCCCGTGTTATGGCTGCCCACTTTACCACTTACTACTACGTTGGATTTTCCTACATGATGCTCCGACGGTACGCCGACGCCATCAAATCGTTCAGCCACATCCTCATCTACGTCTCCCGCACCAAAAATTTCCACAAGCAAAACGCCCAATTCGACTCCATCACAAAGAAGAGCGACCAGATGTATGCTCTTCTCGCCATGTGTGTTGCCCTCTCTCCTACCCGTCTCGATGACACAATCCACAGCACTATGCGCGAGAAATACGGAGACCAATTCGCAAAGCTCCAACGGGGTGGACCAGAGTCCCTCCCGGTCTTTGAGGAGCTCTTCCTTGCTGCCTGCCCCAAGTTCATTTCCCCAATTCCACCAGATTGGGATAACTCAGCTGCGAATGTGGAGCCAAGCCAGCACCACTTACAGGTGTTTATGGCAGATGTGAAGAACTCAATTGTCCTTGGGCCTACAATCAAGAGTTACTTGAAGCTCTATACTACCGTGGACTTGGGCAAGTTGGCTGCATTCTTGGATGTGGATAAGGAGGAGCTTAGGAGTCAGCTATTGGTATTTAAGCAGAGGAGTAGACAGACGAGGTGGGTTGAGGGAGGCTTGATTGAGGGAGAGAACGTCAACACAAGTGATGTTGACTTTGCCTTGAAGGGGGTGCGTATTTCTCCGTGCCTCCCATAGTCCCGATATACTAGTTTTACCATTGAAAGACTAACATATATTACAACATAGGATCTCATCCAAGTCTCGGAAGCTAAGGTCGGTCGAAAGCTTGTCGAGTGGTACCTCAAGAACCTTATCAGGACTTACCAATAGGATGGGTACGACCTTAATAACGGCATGGGAGCGGCCACTAGAAGGGGGGAGGCGGAAGCCATCGAGTCTATAGTTTCGCCAGTTGATAAGTTTTCAGGGTTTCCGGGGTTCTTTGGTCAGAAAACACAGAAGGGGAAGATGCAGAACGGGGCAGGGGCAGGTATGAAGACACCTATGATTACCAAATTCGGTATGACTGTTAGGGGGATGAGAGAGCCGGATTTTGATGAAAGGATGGCAGTGGGGGTGGTGGAGTTAAGTGAGAGTATGCATGTTAGATCTTATGGGGAACTGGCAATGGATCTGGTATAGAGGATACTAACTAGGTCACGTATATGGATATTTTAGTTGTAATTTCCCTGGCTTGCAGAACTTGAAACATTCCCTGCGGATTATTTTTGTTTTTCTTTATGTGCGGTTAGCTTGTTGGCTGGGGTTGGGGTTGGGTTTTTTCGCGCAAAAATATAACAATTTTCCTTCTTCAATATGAATTGTTGATTGTGCGATATTCCGGTGGTTGTTCGGAAGAACTAGTTGATTCACTGAGTTCAGGGTAATCTTTTACAAGGACTGAAGAGTTCGGTTCACAAGTAAATTGAGTAGGACTAGTTCAGGTACAGTTTTTGCTTCAATGTATATGCGAGCACGCAGGGGATAGCTCAGTAATTATGTGACGGTGAGCGAGGGAAATTTCACCGACGCTAAGAACCAATACAATGCCGTAGCCCAAGGATTTGAAAAGTAATTTAAAAACCCTGTAGACGGTAGAGTACACCCAATCCCCACTTTGAAAGTAATTAAATGTGCATCAGGTATCGGTATCGGTAATCCCATCTCATGCTAAAAAACACAAATTACACATAAAATATGGTACAAGGTCCAAACTCCATATATTGACCATAGCAACAGCATCTAGTCCACCCAACCCTCCACCCACAGTACTCACGTTAAGTCATTATAGTCAAGCGATGCCAACAAAAGACTAATATATGCATCCACGGGTATTAATTTTAACCAAAGCCGCCAGATCTCGGGATATGAGGTTACCGGGGATACATTGCTGTCATTAGTTCGTTAAGGTACCCATCCCTCAATCTGAAACTCATACACAATATCTCGATCTTCATTTTCCACTCCACCCACCCACTCTGCCTTATCATTGTATAACGTTCTTTCAATATATTTCAGCCTACCAGCCCGATCAACCAAGATGATAGTCTGATTTTGCGTCCCGTACACACGGGGTGAGTCAAACGGGACGCCATTAGGAGGGTGTAGGTCGCTGGGAAAATCTGAATTGGTGGGTGTTGCGCAAATTTGGTGGACCTCGTGGTTTCTGATTGGTGGGGGTATTGATATTGGTGGTGTAGTTGATTGGGTGGCGCAATTTTCATTCGGTACTGGTATTGGTGAGTGAGTGATGTCGGAGCCTTGCTTGCCGTTGGCTGCACTTGAAGATTGTTGACTTTCCTTGTGGACATCAAAGGCAGGGATAAAGACACTGTGCCTTAAGGACTCCAGGTCGGTGTCATAAGTCTGACGGCCAGGAATTTTTGGAATGGTGTCGTGACTAAGAACTCCAAAAAAGGCTTCAATCATTTCATCTTCTGAAGATTCCTCCTTTATGGCCTTCTCGACAGCTTGCCTCATGAGGTCCTTCCCTAGCATGACTTTCGGCCATGGACGTGGGCTCTCAAATGGATCATTGGAAAGAGCATACACCTGGTCAGGTTTACTACAGATCCAGTGTGTTTCGTTGGCTTCACCAGCTTTCTGCATCCGATTGGATATGACAGCAAGCGGTTCCAATTGGATTCTTTCCCCGTTGTCTGTGGCTCCCCTCTTGGGACGAATAGTTCCACAAATTAGGGAAAAGCCCCCAACGTTCTTGCACCCCTCATCCCCGTCTGCAGTGAGCAGGTGATGCACCCACTCTTTTACCGAGCGTATAGAGGTATCCGGTGCCGTCAGGAAGGCATTAACCATTGCCCCCCGAGATCGGGTCCCTATTGCAGCGGCGGTGGAAGATTCTCGAAAATTGGTTAGAATCGTTATACGTCCTTGCTGGGTAACTCCTAGCCAGGTCCCTATCGCGGAGTAAAATGAAAAAGAAAGTTAGTTCCACTATGTTCATTATATAATTGAGCAGTGGCACGCAGCCGCAGCAGCCCGCTTTGGCTTTTTTTCCAAGTGTCGTGCATATTGAACCAAAGTCGGCATGCAGTGGAGTTCTTGGAGGCATTTCAGTGCTATTAGGAGGTCAAATCAGCGTACCTCGCTCTGGACGGGCTAGGTCTCGTCCGGAAAATATGTGGGCAGTCTCAGGTGTGTCCCACAATGAAGCACGGGCAGTTGCTCGGTGCAGGAATTCCTATGATCAAAAGTTGGAATTCAGCACGCAGTGTGTGATAAATTCATTGGCTCAGAACCATGGGGGTATGTTACCTACATCACGGTTGTTGAGTATAATTAACGGATATCGAGGATGCTGAGTGGACACCAGTACTATACACATTGATGCTATTGGCCGTAGCTATTTGACTTCTGCACGTACGGAGGGGTATCGAACGCAATTGGACTGAGTTTCAAAGTTAGATATGTGTTATATGTATATAGAGGAGAGCGAGCTAGCAGGTATATTGCCCAAAAGCCGCCACTTCGATGTAGCTCCACTTTTTCCGTCAGCGTTACATCGATTGAATAGATATGCCCACGACATTCAGCATTGGCCCGTAGCTGCATCTTACCTGTCCCAGCCTCACCAGGCGCCGTGGAGATTTTGATCCTCGAACAATATTGCCACAAGAACTGGCTACGCTAACCGAACTGGTGGTGAGCTACCGTAATGAGTTGCCACTGCCTCTCAATGTGCCCGGCCACAATATAGGTACTGGTATAGGTAGACAAAGCTCGAGAAGGAGCTTCTATGGATCCGATGCATGTACGTTTGGCTGCCTAAAAGTTGGGTTTCCCACAAGACGAGATTCCGATCTGATGCAAATAGCGTTAGTAGGGCTCGATCCAGTGCGCGCATGCTGTACCCAGGTAAGGGAAGCGTAAGCTATTTGGCTTCCTGTACTGTAGTCTACTGTAGGATATGAATAGCGCAGCTGACACAGACTCTATTCTTCCACAGCCTGTGGAGTCTTCGGAGTCATCGGGAAGCAGCTGTGAACCCAGCCGAGAACATTCCTAAATCCCCCGCGAAGCCGGTACGACCGCGGTACCTAGCCCGCAGAGTAAAATGCACATGAGTTTTCGGAAGATCTTGACTCTTCCTGACTCTCCGGAATAGAATAGAACCCTAATTCCCTGTGAAACCATGGTGCTTAGGCATATATCCTACCATCGAAAGTTGATAGGGCAGAAACCATCTCCAGCACAAGACTATTACGTTAAGTTAGTACTTTACTATGAATGTCCAAAGAGCCCAGAGGCATTTGTTTTTTTTCTCTAATAAATACATCCCTTCCCAGGGTCGAGACTTTTATGCATGTATAAGCTCCAGAATAACCACGGTCATCCAAGTATCGATAACTGTTTTAATGAGCCCATTCGCAGTTTCATGACTTAACTGGCAGCATCAGCAAGGCTTGGCGTCATTCTTCACAGCGGTCGTCACACCCTCAGGCTAATATAGCAAATTGCATGCGGATGCAAATGCCCTGCAATCTGCACGTGCTTGTCTCGTATCACACAAGAGGGATCACCCACCCCAGCACTACTCACAAACAACCCCCTGGTACATCAGGCAAACCATTGGCCCTCTAACGCACCGCCAGCAAGACGCAGCAGAAGCCCCACACAAGCCTGGCAGACAGTCAGACAGCAAACACTGATTCAGCCATCTCAAAAAAGGTCTCTCCCCCCGCTACTGCTGCCCTGCAGTGACCGTCATCCGTATTTTAACCCAGAGATTTAACAGTTCACCGTACATTAGTTGCCCTTCCTCCGGACCACTCTTCCTTGTCCACAGATTCTTTACTCCAGAGTACAAATTGTGCCGGCATCCACCCCCGTGTCACTTCAATCGAACAGAAGTTTCACAAATACACGCAGCTAGGACGGTTAGGATTCAAGACTTCAGCTGTTAACGTCCCCATATACTTCGGTTCTCTCCCTCATAATTGTCAAGATGTTTGACTGGTTGATGAGACTAGCTAGGTTAGTAATTCAGAGAAAATTTGATATTTGGACGGAAATTGACCCTAATTATGGCCATGTTTACAGCTCTTCTGCTACCTTCTTGTTCCCCGTGTTTGCCTCTTACAAGGCACTCAAAACAAATGATCCCCAACAGGTCACACCATGGTTAATGTATTGGGTTGTCATTGCCTGTGTATTCCTCATTGAGGCCTGGACAGAATGGTTACTCCGATGGTTGCCATTTTACTACAACCTCCGAGCTGCGTTCATGCTATGGCTTGTTCTTCCTCAAACTCAGGTAGAATACCTTTCCAATTTTTGCAATCCAGTGTCCTGACTAGGTTCTACTATAGGGTGCAACTAAGCTCTACTTGGAATATGTTCACCCATACCTCACCGAGCATGAGAAGGATATTGAGCACTTCATCGCCACCGCTCACGACCAATTGAAGGCTGCCGGTTACTCTTACCTCAAGCAAGCCATTGCCCATGCCCAGGAGATACTCCTTGGAACCCCTCGTAAAGGAGACCGCCCAGGTACCCCACAAGACGAGTCCTATGCCAACTTCCTCCTCTCTCGTTTCAAGATTTCCCCACTTGCTGGACCCCCTAGCCCCGCCACCGATTTCTACAACTCTATCAGCTCCACTCTTAACAACGCACTCCCTAACATGGGTGCTGCAAGGACTGAACAGGATAAGGCTATGCACCTTGCTGCTCAACAGGCAAAGCTTCGCATGATGATGGCCGCTTTGGAAAAGGAAATGGCTGCCGTGCAAACTTCAGGTGGAATTCCAGACGCAGGCTTTTACAAGTCTCCAAGTGGCGCTTCCCTAAGCGACTTCGATCACGTTGATGCTGCGGAGGTTGAGGGTGCCAACGCATGGCCGAACTGGAATAAGGGACCAAGTCCTCAGGTGACCCCACTTGAGCCTCCAACCGCCATGGCTTAGGAGGCCTGGTGAATCGTTACGATGTCATGATTCAATGGAAAAAAAAGGTTTCAGTGCAGGTGTGTTGTAAGTATATGTACGTGATTCAGCGGAGTATCCTCTGTCAATGGACTGTGTTCGGTCATTGGATGAGTCAATGGGCACGTGAAAAAACAACATCGGCACCCTTGCTGGGCTGTGGGACAGGTGTTCTCTTTCGTTTTTCATTTCTATCTGTATTGGGGGTTCTCTGCTTTTCTCACGGTGTTCTTTGTAACTTTGTGGTCTATTTGTTTATCCTCCCAATAAGCAAGATAAATCTGTCTAAATATTTGGCACACTATCGGGAATATATTATTTTGTTATTTCTGTATTCGGAGGCATTAGAAATACAATCTGTCATTCTTTTGTTTCCAAAAGCCCCTGAATCACTCCGTCTTGTACTACAGTAAGGCTGAACGCTTCTCGTGTTGCGGTGTGTTTGCGTGATTATTGTGAATGTCATGATTACACAGCCGGTTATATCTGTGACACATGTAGGGAAATCTATCGTTTATTTGTGGAAAAAGGTTCCAGGAAAGTTTCTCATGGATTACGAGGCCTTGCAGAATGTGGAAATAGATCACGCAGTTGCAGTTATCACATCACGCCTACTGTAAGCAGCTCACCTTTATCGGGATTATTAATATGTACACGCTTTAAAGTGACGAATGATAAGTATGATGCCGATGTGCATTGGCACCGATGCAATCCTTGTGATACCGAGAGATGGGGGAGGTCTTTTTTGATGGATGCAGTATTGTGGATTTCAAATTTCATGTCAATGCTTTTGTTTGGTTGGTGCTCTGCAGATGCAACAGGAAACCGACCATACACAAAGAGGGTGGAATCGTGACGGCCACCTGTCTAATTGTTTTTAATTTATTACCTTCGGGGGACCAGCTATGCAAAATGACAGCATGGGATTCAAATCGTTGCCTCTTACAATTATATGTTATAGGAGAGAATACAAAGTGTTTCAAGTACACAAGTAACCTAGAGATGTGCACCGGGCAATCTTGGCATTTGCGGGGGTACAGTGGGGCAACAAAAACAAGCTATAGGTACTTACAAAAAATCTAAATCACAACAGGTTCTGTAGACATGTTTACCAGCGAGTAGAACGACGAATGACCGTTAAAACCCGAACATTAGGTCATCCCAGGTAATGCCAGCAGCAACAGTTACCTAGTTCCTGAGGACGCTTGCAAGGGTTTCTCCATTGGCGTCGAAGGATGTACTTTACTTTGATAATGCCCAAATATTCTCAATTGCCAATTAAGGTCAGGAGAGCTGGCAGGCCAGGATATCCTTACAGATACCATGTTGCAGTCGGTACTGCCTAGTCATTTTAGCTTATGACAAGGGGCACCATCCTTAATAAACTCAATTGAGGGAGACCCTCCGTAGGTGGGGTAAAAGATGAAGACCAAGGATCTCTTAATAGCGTCAAGGCCAAGTCTATCTTTATCATGAGTCCTTTTCTGAAGGAGTTCTTTTGCGTATGGCTATAGAGGGTGAATGATAGTCTGGTTGGCACAAGCCCTCGGAAGAGGGGTGAATGATAGCCCCCGTAAGCAACTGCTCCCAAAAACATAACTGAAAAACGTGTACTCTTTAGTTAAAGGCTGGGGCAATGGTCAGGAGGAGGGTCGTGCAACCAGACTAGGGCAATGGTATAAATCACTCATCGTACCGTACTCGTCGGCCGACGTACTTTGGTTAGCGTTGCTTAACATGCGAAATAAACATATCACGTGGGGACAATTTCTATATCGGTGCAGATAAGTCGTTTCTAAAGTTAAATAATACTTTTGTTTTATTTTTATTTTTAGTCTATA
This sequence comes from Terfezia boudieri ATCC MYA-4762, assembly GCA_003788615.2. NCBI lineage: Eukaryota > Fungi > Ascomycota > Pezizomycetes > Pezizales > Pezizaceae > Terfezia > Terfezia boudieri. The sequence goes on from ML121546.1 coordinate 506,108, forward strand.
CGCTTATGGAGCCTAAGGCTATGAAGCGGCCCATCTTTAAAGACTCGGTACACCCTCGGAACAACGGGCTACATAAACGTCCTGCCTCCCGAACCAAAGAAACCATATAACAGAAATAACCCCTACCTCCGCCTCCAACCCCCTATACCGGCCAAGTTCAATAATACTAATATACAGCTGCGTAAGGGCCCGGAGACTCATAGTCTGGTTGGCACGGAGACTCAGGTGATATATGTGGCTTATGGCGAATGTATCTAACCTTCCTCCCACTCCTTAAAATATCCGACCTGCTGTGCCTGGCGAGATATTTAGGCCAGCTCTGCAAGGGAGGCATCGGGATTTGCTAGTCTGGCTTGCACTAGGGATTTGCAGATAGCCTGCAGAGTCTTCTCTTATCCATAGTATTCAGGATTTCAGGGCGACCGCTGCGGGTGTTGTCTTCAACTGATTTAGTAGTGGCTTAGTCTGTTACAGGTAATGATTTAAACACCAGCTCTTGTATCTTCGCCCAACCCCCTGCGCCCAGGACCATCATCTCCCTTATCCTCCGAATACCTAAGAGTGGGTTGTACTTCCGGATCACTCAACAGTGTATGTATCTCTTTGTCACACATATCTCCAACGGTACACACTATAATATCTGGCACCTCCCTAGTCAACTGCGGGAGCCATGCTTCAATCATTTCACCTGCACCCGATCTCAAGAATGCCACTCTGGCTGGCTTTGTCTCTTGGTTCTCATTAAACGCACGCAGAAATCCGCGGATATCGCAGAAATCTCTTCTGATCAGGTCCATAATTGCCTTGAGTTTAAGTCCATCGGCAAGGCGACGCTCAATTGTTCTCTTATGTGGCTGTGGCTCTACGGGCTTCTGGGGTCGACCCCTCTTAGCCGGGATCGACTGTTGGTTCATTTTACTGGCTGGTAAAACAGTCAAAGGCAGGTATGAGAAGTATATGAAGTGGTCAGACTGGTTGTTTATTGGAATTAATATAGGTATGACAGGTTGGAAAGTGGTGTGGTGAGCCAAGACAACTTCTAGCGTCCATACAAAAAATATATGTTTTGTGCCAGACCCTCTACGAGGGGTAGTGCAACCAGACTAGTAGTGGCTGAACTGTTGTTTTAGAGATCTTAGTTTGAAGGGCTATATCACGCTGAGAGAACCCTTGCGCATTTGATTCAATAATGTTATCGCTTCGATTGTGTTATAAGCTCTAGGTTAGTCTGGTTTAGATATGGGTCAGGTGGTCCGACACTTTGGGCCAAATCTGCCCACGTGCAACTAGGCTAATCTGCCCGCGTCCAGTTTCCTATTGTCGATTTCATTGTCCATTACTCTATTTGGAACTACCTCCTAATGATAGACGTACTTGTCCCAGACCCAATCTTAACTTTCCAGGTCCTCGTTCTCTCACCATACACCGCCACCTCCCTCAACATCACCTTTAACTCCTCAGTCCTGATGCCTTTATCCCTCATCTGGCCCTCAAATGCTGCGACAATCTCCTTATGCGTAGCTTTTCCTCCGTTGAAGACGAGGTACTCCCGCAGCCTATCCACAAATGCTCCCCAGGGAGAACCGTGCTCTCCAGCCAGAGTCGAAGTAGCTGTACGCTGGCTCGTCGCATTGTTCGTGCTATGTGAGCGACTTAGCCCAACAGCCAAGCTGCCTCCACGCCGGGTCCATGACGAGTCAGAGCCAAGGCTAGATCCATGAACTGGGTAGAGCCAGCGATCGTCACCCTTAAGTCGTTTGTACGGTGTACCCGAGCCCGCACCAATACTATTGGCGCTGCTACTATAACTCGGGCAGTCGTTGATCCTCCCCGCACTTCCCTTCTTCCCTGTCCAGGTAGGCGTCCCAATCTTCGCTTTCATAGCCATGTTCCTACTAGCCCGGAGCGCAACAGCCGCTGCGTCAACTACCTTCTTTGCCTCCCTCTGGACAGATATGTCCTCCGGCTTGGCCGCATCTATAATCTGATCATGCTCGAGAGCGCTTCGTACACCGGATTTTCCTAGAATACCCTCTAGAACCCGAATATCATCGGATTTCTTGGCCTCATCACTTCTACCAGCCTTTTCTGGTTCACTTTGCTGGTCTTCCGGAGTCTGAAAGGGTGCAAGACCCGCCACGCCTCCGAGTTGTACCACCTTATCTGGGTCATCATCATTTTCGTTCCTCTCATTGTAATTATATGATTTTTCCGCGCCCTGAAACATGTTTCCTGTCTCTGTCCCACCTGTAGAGTCCGATCCGAGGGTAAATAGATCGTGTAGATCATTCACCTTGAAGAACCGGCGTTGCTTGGGGTCCTTCAAAATCTTGTTCGTAAGGAACTGTTTGAATATTTGTCTGTGATAAATTTTCTCCTCAATGGTTCCCGCGGTCATTAGCCTGTATATAGTGACATCCTTTGTCTGCCCAAGCCGCCACGCCCTCTCACGGGCTTGTACATCTGTAGAAGGATTCCAGTCAGGGTCAAAGATTATGACCCTGTCAGCACCAGTGAGATTGACCCCTAATCCACCAACTTTTGTGGTAAGCAGGAAAAGGTCAATCTCAGGTGTGTTGTTGAAATCGTCTACCAACTGCTGTCGATGACTGATAATTGTCGTGCCATCCATGCGAAGATATTTGTACCCACCAGTTTGCTTTAAATACGACTCTAAGATGTCGAGCATCTGCCGAGTCTGGGAGAAGAGTAAGGTGCGGTGACCCTCACTCTTCCAGAGCTCAAGAAGAGCCTTGACGACTTGCATTTTCCCAGATTTGGTACCTTTGCCATAGTGATATCCGTCTTTCTGTTTTGAAAATTAGTGGGAGTACACTCGCTCAGTTCTGAGGCATACGCACATGCACAAGCTTATCCTTATCCACTAAATCCGGGTGGTTGCATATTTTCCGCAATATATCAACCCCATACAAGACCTGCCGTTTTCCGTCCATGATACTCTTCAATTCACTACTCCTCAGAAATTCCTCATATAGGCTTCGTTGCACTTTAGTCAATTTGCAAAATAGTACTTGTTCGACTTTTTTCGGGAGATCCGCGGCAACATCTACTTTTAACCTCCTTAGAAGGTATGGGCCAACAAGATCGCGCAAGATGCATGCGCATTGATAGCTAGTTCGAATTTGAACATTCGTGGCATTGGCGTACCCGCCAAGGCGAATAGGAACCGCAAAGGAGCTTTGGAATACAGGAAGAACCTAAAGCGGTTAGACACAGGTTCATGGTAACAACTCCAAGCGAAAGACCTACACCTAATCGTCCGGGGTATATGAAGTCGAATAAACTCCATAATTCTGTGAGGTTATTCTGCATGGGCGTCCCAGATAGAATGATTCGATGAGGGGTCTAGCGATGGTGAGCTGTGCATGTCAAAAATAAAAATATATGAGGCTCACCTTGAGCTGCTTGCAGGCTAGAGATATTCCCGCGTCTGGGTTGCGAATCTTATGGCCTTCATCGAGGATGGCATACGACCATTCCATTTCAAGTAACAGAGATCCGTACGTCTGCAGCCCGGCATATGTTGTGACGAGAACGTGACCTAGGAAGTGATCTGAGCTGCTACTCCAAACAGAAAATAATTCAGCTACAAACCCTTCTCGAACACTCGATTGACCAATCTCTCTGCTGCAGGGCCATGCCTATTATTGACTGCTAGTTCTTTCCCATGCTCAAGCTTAGTCTCTATATCCTCCTCGGTGTTGACATTGAGCATCCCGCTTCCACTTGAGTGCAATTTGGGGACCCGTAGAGGTGGCCACCATTTGTGGAACTCATTTACCCACTGTTTCAAAACAGTGGCAGGAGCAACAATCAGCACTGGTTTCGTCAATTTCCTACTATAGTGTAGTCCGGCGAGAAAGGATATAATCTGAATTGTTTTTCCAAGGCCCATCTCGTCTCCTATGATACCACCGACGTCTTGTTGATGGAGTTCCCATAACCATTGAACGCAGGTTTTTTGATAGTCAAATAAACTTGGGTATATATCACCCGGCATGCAGTAACCATTTTCCAGAACATAGTCAGGAATCGTAGGATGTGGTAAGTGCCACTCAATCCCTTCCAGCACTCCTTCTTCAATTACAACATTTTCTTTCTCCCTTGCTTCTTTCCTTCCCTGTATCCATCGCTTTAGACGCCCTTGATATTGTCTCTCGTTTCCATCGTCTACAGAACTGAAGTCTTCTTTCTTCTGTGTAGCTTTGGCCTTGCGCTTGTTTGACTTGGCTCTCCGGTGACCTGCAGGTGCTTCCGAGCAACTCTCCTCTTCTTGAAATGCCTCAGACTCGTCATCTTCGTAAGACATGCCATACTCAGATTCATCATCTTTATCTGGTACGTCCCTATTAATTCTTGCCTGGGTAGCTTTTTTCAATCGCCTCCGCTTCTTTGAGGGTGAGGCTTCTAACTCTTCGTCCACAGCCTCATGCGCAGGTGCAAACCCTGGCATCCGAAGATTTTGATGCGACATGGGCATGCCTGCACTCCCTAATCCTTCAGCTTCCTTGTCTTCCTCCAGTCCATCTTCGCCTTCTGCGGCCAACTTTGTGAACGGGGTGATCTTGCCAGTCCCTACACTATAGTTAGCATAGTTGCTAATAATGTGCCTTAGAGACCATACGAATGAGGAACTCCCGCTGAGTTTCATTTGGCATCCTCCCACTGACCACTGCATTCAAAGACGGTCCCACATCAGGCCCAGCCTCGCTTCTCTCCTTGATCCGCTCGTTGATATCTCGAATATCCCGCTCAAACCCCAATATTTTCTTACTCAGGGTTTCTATTTGTTCATTTACACGCCGCCTCTCTTCCGGCTTTGTGCTTCTCTTCTCTAGTCTGTCGTGTAGTCTTCCTAGTTGATATAGTAGCTTGCTGAAGAACACACAGTCTTAGCATTGGACATCTGCCAGAGACATGAGGACATACTCCTTCTCGCTCTGCGTCCTCTCGAGACGCTTGCTATCAAATTCATCTTCTTTCTCATTTATAGCCCGGGAAGCCTTTACAATATGAACTATTAGCCCATGGGCATCATCACCGAGTTTTACGTTGGGTATATAAGCTTCAATACCTCAAGTGCGATGTCTCGTTCCAGCGTTGCCTGGTCCACGGCATGAACTCCGATGGCCTTTTCAAGCTCCGATGCGCCCTGAGTACAGTGTCCAGAAAGATCTATTAGTTGTACTCTATCTGAATCTTCAGCTTGCTCGTCCTCTCCCCGCTTGATGTTGCATCGGTCGTTGACAGGAGAAGGATATTGGAGTGGTGTCTGCTTGAAAGCCAGGGGCATCTCGACAGGTATGATACTGATTTGTAGAGTTGAGGACAGCCACGATGAAGGGAAACAATGAATTCGATCAACGTCTAGCCTCTGTATAGCAAGAATTAAAGATAGCGATAAGTTTATTACCACCTCCCGGCTAGGCGACGTGTAAGCTACACTAAATTCACGTATGATAGCTCGAGGAGTCACGCTCGAGGAGTCACGCTCGAGGAGTCACGCTTGAGGAGTCACGCTCGCCTCCTGGGGAGGGGCTAGTGCAAGCCAGACTATCACGCTCGAGTGAAACAATTACCGGTGGCTAACTAGTCTCATGCCAGTGCCTAACAAATGATATGTAACTTCACCGAGTGCTTACCAACAGTACTTGGTGATCTAGCCTAAATTCAACCTAGCTCATAAGTCAACACAACAAGGAAAAGGGACATCTGAGTTGAGGGTGGTAGGGTCAGGGTCGCCTTTGGCGGCATTTGGCATCACCCAGAGGATGATAGACAAATAAAGGGAGATTGCTAATCAATACTAATGCCAGTGGTTAAGCCGGCATTCCCTTGAAGTGAGAAGTATGAGATTTGTTTGGAGCGGTACTTAGAAGCAAGTAAGGCAACAGAGGAGATGCGATTGCAGGAATTTGGTCCTTTTCTTTGGAGAAGGCATTTCAAAGTCAAGACCAAGTGACACATTTGGCCATGTCGGTGAGATACTAAAGAACCATTGGTCAAGCACAAGAAGGACTCTAATATTATCAATACCATATTATAGTCAGACCAGTGGACCAATATATCTCTCTTTTTTTGTCCAGAACAGTATCCGTTATAGCAAGCCATATGTTTGCCCAGCTGGGGATGCTTAGACTATAGTTACGTCAGAACTCACCCACCAGATGCATTGCCTCGAATACTTTGCTGTAGCTTATGAAGGTCCGTAGAGTTTCACAGCGCTGCTGCCGATTCGCAGGCTGTCGGGATGTTTGTATGCTGCGTCGCTGGCTGCTGAAGTTTCATCAATCAGCTCGGGTTCCAGGATTGCAGCAATCCCCGAAACAAAATCACTCTGTCGTTGTTTCCCCCATCCTATAATCGCCCCACGGTCTGGGTTCGCTTCTAGAATCCGTCTGTCGATCACGAGTAGAAATATCCCGAAAGCCTGAACCATCGCCAAACTCAACCTTCTGTGTGCATTCCCCTCTTTCAGTGGGTTGAAACCCCCCCTCAAAGCAAAGGTCGAAAATAGGTCCAGTGCAACCGCTTTTGACAACTCACTGAACCCCGCCATGCTAGCCATCTAGATACTAACTAACCATCATCTCCCTCTGGCCTGCGGAGAGCTCAGCAACATACAATTCTTGTCATTCCCGGACCTATCATCTCTGGTGGCCGAAAGTCAAGTACTGCAAAGCGCCCTATATCAGCTGCCCTTTCCACGATACACGGTCCTACAATAAACACCCTGAGCAGAGCGGCCTTTGGTGTTCTCTGATATTCGCATTGCCTAGCGGGGAGGACAATGGACCCTTGGAATAATGCACCGTATTCGTCGGATCCTCCTGCGAATCGACAGCCACGGTATGGCAGCAATGTGCTTCAGAACAGCGCCTCCACCATCACCCAAACCCGTGATTTCAACCTACCCCAGCAGCCCCAACATCAACCCCAGCAGAGCTCAAGTTACCAGGCATACCATGGCTCGTCATCCGTGCAGACAGGACCATCTTCGGCTGTAGCCACACCTAATACCAGTCGAGCAGACAGCTCCGCAGATTATATGGACATCGATTCGGAGAACTACAGCAGGTCAAAATACTCTCAGAGCCAATCCCGGGAGCAAGGCTCTCGCCAGCCATACCTTCAGTCGGAAGACCCATCAACACTATCACAGAGATATTCCCCATTGAACTCGCTGAGCCCTCAAACACAATATATTTCTGGATCTAATACCTTATCACAGCAGATGCCTTCTAACTACCAAGCCCGGCAGTCGCCATCACGGCCGAACTATACTAACCTCACTCAATCATACTATAACCAAAGTACTGGCTCTCCGCGGACAAGCGGCCCCCCCACCATGCAGACATATAACCACCCCCTCCAGCCACAACAGGCAATCCCACAACAACCTCCAAATATCAGTCGCCAGTCGTCAATGAGCAATGCTCCCCAGCTACCACCTATTGGCGTTCAAAACTCAGGGGATGGGAACAACTCTCGCTACTTTCCACCCTCTGCCACCATACAGCAAGCCTCATTTGACCATGGTCAGCCCTCTCCTCGGCCTGGTCAGCAGCCCACTCCCCAAATGGAGCCTGTTCCCCAATTCTCCCGAGTAACCAGTGCGAATGATCTTCAACCAAGGGTTCATGCTCAGCCTGCCTATCGAAGAGCAAACCCGGATGATGGTGGCTTCATAAGTGTAAGTTGTGGACTAGTTATGGAATACTCAACTTCAACTAAGATTACATATAGCCACTACAAGCCTTGACCACCTACTTACCTGTCACTTACCGTTTTTGTAATAACAATTTCAAATACGAATCTTCCCGGAACCCTCGACGAGTGCTCACAAAGCCTAGCAAGGGCGTCAAGAATGATGGCTACGATAATGAGGATAGTGATTATATATTGTATGTTAATGACATATTGGGCTCAGAGGAGAATGGTCACAAGTATGTAGCTATCGGCCGCTGGATAGTGAACAGCATGCTGACAGTGACAGGAACCGTTACCTGATTTTGGATGTTCTGGGGCAAGGAACATTTGGGCAGGTTGTCAAGTGTCAAAATCTGAAGACACAAGAGGTAGTTGCGGTGAAGGTGGTCAAGAACAGGACAGCATATTTCAACCAGAGTATGATGGAGGTCTCCGTTCTGGACTTGGTATGAGGCATACATTCAGTCGACAGCCGCGATGGTTTAGCTAACTCTGGAGAAGCTCAATAGTAAGCTTGACAAGGGTGATGACAATCATATACTGCGGTTGAAAGACACATTTATCCACCGTCAACACTTGTGCCTTGTGTTTGAGCTTCTGAGCGTGAACCTCTACGAGTTGATAAAACAGAATCAATTTAGAGGCCTCAGTACCACACTAGTCAGGGTATTTGCACAACAACTACTGACTGCTTTGTGCTTATTGAACAAGGCCAAGCTTATACACTGTGATTTAAAACCCGAGAACATATTACTGAAGAAGTGAGTTTTATTGCTACCTCAGCGGAGATTGCCGTCTAACAACTTATACTATAGTCTCGAGAGTCCGATAATCAAGGTCATTGATTTCGGATCCGCTTGCGATGAGAGACAGACGGTATACACCTACATTCAATCTCGGTTTTACCGTTCACCAGAGGTTCTACTAGGTTTACCGTATGTTCCTAGATTTGGTTAAAGTGGGTCTTGCTAATTCATTTCATTAGTTATTCTTCCTCGATAGATATGTGGTCCTTGGGCTGTATCGTTGTAGAGCTGTTTCTCGGCCTCCCATTGTTTCCTGGGAGCTCGGAGTACAATCAAGTGGCTAGAATTACAGAGATGCTGGGCGTTCCCCCAACTTGGATGATAGAAGTTGGAAAACAAGGACATGACTACTTTGAAAAGGTTGTTGATGAGTTTGGAAGAAAGTCATACAAGCTAAAGAGCATGGAAAAATATGCACATGAACACGGAACCAAAGAACAGCCTAGTAAGAAGTACTTTCAGGCAACTACCTTGCCAGATATCATCCGACAATATGCGATGCCACGAAAAAACATGAAACCCGTCGAAATTGAGCGAGGTGAGAGGAAACCCTGAGGCTCAATGATGATGTGGTGGTCTAATACCATACAGAAATGAACAATAGGGTTGCATTTATCGACTTCGTGAGGGGTTTGTTAACTCTAAATCCGCTCGAGCGATGGTCTCCACAACAAGCGAAAATGCATCCGTTCATCACAAATCAAAAGTTCACAGGCCCATTCCACCCCCCTATGAACCTGAAATCACCCAATCCAAAATCCCCAGCGCCAGGTACACAGCAGCAGCAGCAAGCTGCTCAAAAGCACCAAGAGCAGGAGCAGATGAAACAGAGGCAGGCTCAGGCTCAAGTTCAGGCTCAGGCTCAAGCACAGCAAGTAGCACAAGCAGCACAAGTATCCTGCTATAGTAACGTTTCTATGGGTTCATATGGATCGCAGCCACCCGTATATAATAATATGTACAACCCTCCATCGCACCCACAACAGCAGCCACAGCAACAACAGCAACAGCAACCTGCTCCACCGCCATACACGAACAGTCTGGCAAATCAATATGGAAATCAAGGCAATATGATTGCGCAGCAACCAAATCAAATCCAGTCGAATCCATATCCGCATCAAATGTCATACCATAATTCGACGGCCCGCGCCGCAAGACAGCGTGCTGCTACAAACATAGAAGGGATCCCACCACAGATCCAGCGGGCTGCATCTATGATCGATCCTACCCAGCCTATCAGATCACAACCCAGTCCAGCTTATTTCCCGCCTCCACCAGATGCGGAGGGCGGCAGTATCGCTTCAGGAATTAGGGGCAACCGAAACAAAAGTGGTCGGGGTGGATATGGCCGTGGTGGTAACCGAGATGTGATACGCACGCTGGAAGATCGTACGTTAGAAGATGGACTATTTAGCCAACAACACTACCATTGAGGTTGTTATGTTGGCCGGTTTGTCACGACGGGGGCATTTTAGTGGCCTTAGTTATTGGCCCTCAGTTCTTGCTGGAAGTTGTTGTCATATTCTCCAACGCACCAAGTGAGGCAAGCTACAAGGGAATTACTAAGTAGTAGATGGCGACTGCCAGTTGCGTTAGGGTGATTTGCCCCTGCAATGGCTGTTGATGAAGGGGAAAGGTAGGATGCGTCACGTTCATGTTTCTCTCATAATAGTCTTCTTTTTTTCTTGTCTCAAGGGGGTTTCTTGTCTTATTTCGTGTATCTACATGATGTTTATTTTATGGGAGTCAGTCACGCATTATGGAAGATCGAAAGATTCCGGGGGGTATTAAGGTCACGTGGAAGGGCCAACCCTAAGCTTGGCATGAATTTGTTTGATCGTTAGTAATTTGAAGTTGAATTAATCAATTTTTGCTTCAGGTAGTCAAGCCCCACTATTGAGCACCCCCCTGGAACCCGCTATCAATAGCCTCCAAAAGTAACAGCACGGCGAATTGACATTTTCGAGACCGACGGTCCAATATGTCTCGATTTTTCCACGGCGGAGCGAGTGACAGTGAGAGCAGTTCCTCTGATGAGGAGGACCTCTACTCTGATGAGGAGGAAGAAAAGTTGGAAGAATCGAGCTCGGAAGAATCCAGCAGCAGTTCCTCGTCTGATGATGAGTTGTCGGAGTCGGAAGAGGAGGCAGAGGGGGGAAATCGATTCATAGCTGGAGGGAAATACGATGATAGTGATGAAAGTGAAGACGAGGGGAAACGAATCGTCAAGAGTGCAAAGGACAAGAGGTTGGGAGAAATTGAGAGCTCGATTAAACTCATCGAAAATGCGGAGAAGATCAACGACTGGGTTGTTATCACTGCAGGTTTGTTCAGCTCTCGACTCTCGGGAGTGGGGGGATATAAGGGGAATCAGAAGCTAATGCAATGAAAAGAGTTCGACAAGCTCAACCGGTTTGTGGAGAAGGCAAAGCAAAGCGGCCCTGTTCCGAAGCTGTACATTAAGGCTGTGGCAGATCTTGAGGATTTCATGGCAGAGAGTATTGCGAAAGACAAGGCCTCGGCGAAGAAAATGAACGCTGCAAACGCTCGTGCACTGAATACCATCAAACAGCGTATTAAGAAGAATAACCGAACGTACGAGAAGGAGATCGAACAATACCGCGGGGACAAGGAGGGCTATATGGTTGAGGAAGAGAATGAAGAAAAACCGGTGGTCAAAGTCAAGAAGGACAGGGCTGCCGCACGGGAAAACGTTGCTCCTGGTGGTCTCGATGATGATGATGAGGGTTTTGCAACCGTTGGGCGAGGAGGAAAGGTGGTGCAATACACACCTGAGAGTATCTTCAAGCATCTGAAGATCATCATTGAGGCCAGAGGAAAGAAAAATACCGACAGAATGGAACAAATACGGACCATGGAGAAGCTTCTCGAGATTGCCCAAACCCCGTACCAGAAGATTAAGGTTCTTTTAGCGTTGGTATCTACTCGATTCGATCTCACGACTGGTGCCTCCAATTACATGTCAACTGAGCAGTGGAAAAAGTGAGTCAATAGCTCTAATGGCTAGTTTTCAAGACAGAAACTAACATCGATGTAGCGCTTCGTCCGAGTTCAACACCCTACTTGATACTCTTGAGCGCAACCCCAATTACATTGTTCATGAACTGGCAGAAGAGTGGGATGACGATGAGAAGGCCCCTGAACCAAGCCCAGATGAAGTATTCAAAGTGCCTGGAAGTGTCGTATCGTTCATTGAAAGGCTTGATGACGAACTTACCCGGTCGCTTCAAAACATCGACCCCCACACAACAGAATACATCGAGAGACTTGGAGATGAAAGTGCCTTATATACAGGGATTGTGCGCAGTCAGGCGTACTATGAGAGGATACAACAACAGCAGGACGTCAGGGTTCCTGAGTCTCTGAACCGGGTGGTAAACCGAAGGCTCGAGCATGTTTACTTCAAAGTAAGTACTCTCTTTCTATGCACTCAGCCTTTGTCATACTAATTAGTCTTTAGCCCGCGCAAGTTGTTGAGACTGTGGAGGAAAACACTTGGAACTCTCTCCCAAATTCCGTTGAATCCACCATCACCCCTCGCTTAGCTACTCGCAACGCTACAAAGCTTATCAACACTCTCTGTACTTACCTCTACAAATATGACCAGACAATACTCCGGACCCGCGCTATTTTATGTCAGATTTACCACCATGCCCTCCATAACCAGTTCTATAAGGCTCGTGACATGCTTCTCATGTCGCATCTCCAAGAGAACATTCACGGCGCTGATGTCAGCACTCAAATATTGTACAACAGGACTCTCGTACAAGTCGGTCTTTGCGCTTTCCGTGCTGGTTTGATATATGAGGCTCAAACTGCCCTCCAAGAGATTTGCGGTACCAACCGATTGAAGGAGCTCTTAGCTCAAGGTGTACAAATTCAGCGATATGCCCAAGTCACTCCAGAGCAAGAGCGTCTTGAACGGCAGAGGCAACTACCATTCCACATGCACATCAACCTAGAACTCCTAGAATGCACATATCTTACATGCTCTATGCTTCTCGAGATTCCTGCTTTGGCCGCTGCTGGCTCTTCCCCAGATATCAAGAAGCGCGCTATAAGCAAGACTTTTCGTCGAATGTTAGAGTACCATGAGCGACAGATCTTCACTGGGCCCCCAGAAAACACTCGTGATCACGTTATGCAGGCTTCGAAGGCTTTAGCTACGGGAGAATGGAAGCGGTCAAGTGAATTGATTCATGCCATTAAGATCTGGGATCTTCTTCCGGAGCCGGAGAGAATAAAGGAGATGCTTGCCGTGAAGATCCAGGAGGAGGGGTTGAGAACATACTTGTTCACATATGCACCATTTTACGACACTGTGGCTATTGATAGGCTAGCTGAGATGTTCGACCTAACAGAGAGGAAGGTTTCAGCGGTAGTGAGCAAAATGATTGCTCACGAGGAGATTGCGGCTGCTTTGGACCAAGTTAACAACGCTATCATCTTCCGAAAGGGCGTGGAGTTGTCACGACTACAATCTCTTGCTTTGACACTTAGTGAGAGGGCAAGCTCGCTGATTGAGTTGAATGAGCGAGTGTTGGAGCAGAAGACTGCCGGTTCTGGGTTTGAGGGCGGTGCCGGTGGCGGACGGGGCGGAAGGGGTGGAAGGGGACGGGGAGAGAGTGGAAGGGGTGACAGTGACAGCCGAAGAGGTGGAAGGGGTGGGAGAGGGCGAGGAATTAGCAGCTCCCGAGGAGCCGTTAGGACTTAATTGTGATAATAGTGTCTCGCCTCTCTTTAGCGCTCCTTTGTCAACAGCTGCTACATCCATTTCCACGCCTAAAACTTTCATCAACGGTTTTCATCTTTCTAGCTTTTTCTCCTTTCGTTTTGAACGGCTTGGGTTGGATTAGGGGATTTTGCTTTGGGGGGCATACTTAACGTGTATTTAGCTAGGATCAAAATAGTCCGGTGATGCGTCGGCGCAAGAAAAAAAGGTCACTTTTTCTGGCGAAGAACCCATTCTCGCAATCAGACGTGAATATGCCCAAGTCTATCGTAAAATAAAGTATTTTTGCCAACACACTACTTAATTTCTAGAGATTCTGCAATACTTCTTTGTAACAATCTAACGAGAATACTCCTGTGGATTTACATATTCATATCCCTGGCTAGATATGTCTATATAGGTTACTCATGAATTTAAAGCCTTGACTATTCTGTATGTGAAGTATGGGCTTTTTTGTACGAGGTTGCGTCAAATATGTGCAATGGTAGCAGTCTCAGGTATGTCGCTGATTATGAAAAATAGATCCCTTAAAGAATCTCATCAATTACGTGCTCGGTAAAGATACTAGTTACACAGTTCCGGTGATCATCAAACATATAACCCATGACACTCTAGGTATCTGTGTTTTCCTTTCCCACAATGGTTACCTGATGTAATTCAAAAGCAAGCCAGTATCAACACCGTCATCACTATTCCGCATCACTATCAACCAAAACCTGCTTCCGTCGATTGCGTACTGGCTTCGTAACCGTAGAGTCGTTCTCATCGCCATCTCCTGAAATAACCTTATTCTCTCCTCCTGATTCCCTACCATCGTCAATGGGATCATCAAGGTTGTCATCACTTTCGTATTCGGTTTCGCTACCACTACCACTAGGTAGAATCCGTGCAGAAGCAAGGGAGACGGGATCTGATCGTTTTGAGTACTGAGATGACATTGGTGCCGACATTGAAGCACGAGTGACAGGAGCAGGACCATTGTCATTACTATTATTATTAGTATCAAGGTGATTGACATCCTGCATTTGCTCATCGCTGTCATTGTCGCCGTCGTCGAAGGAAAATAGGGATTCATTGCGGATTTCCTTATCCACATCGGCGGAAAGATCCTCGGCATCGCCACTCTCTCTCCTTTTAGCCCACTTATTCTTCTTTCTCTTCTGTCTCTCATGCTCCCATCCCCCCCCCTCCTCTTCATCCTCATCGTCTCCCCCCCTCCTCTTCCTTTGCTCCTTTGCTTCTTCTGGCGCCGGAACCAATTTTTTCCGTTTCTTCTCCAATTCCCTCTCCCTTTCGAAGAAAACCCTGTCTCTCTCCTCGTTTTCCTCATCATCAGAATCCCGGATATAAATCTCACTCCTGATACTTGCCATCTTCTCCTCTTGTTTCTTCCTGCGGGCCTCAAATTTCCTTACCGCTTCCTCCTGCCGTTTGCGGAGGGTTCCTGGGTCTTCTTCAGCATCGCCCCGGCGATGGCGGCAGAGTAATTTCTTGTTCTTTTTTGGCCTGGAGACTTTGAGCAAGTTGGGGCCGAATTGGGGTTCACTATCAATGCTTCCTCTGTCGTTCTTGCCGTCTTCGTCAGAGGACTCGAGGCGACCTGCGCGAGGTTTGGGTTTGCGACGCAGGAAATCTTCCGCGATCTTACCGTTTTCGTAAACGGGTGGCTCGTCGGTATGTTTCTTTAGAAGCGCGAGGCGCTCACGAAGGTCAGCAGCGAATAGGGAGGGGGGAATCTCCCAGTTGATAACACTGTTGTCTTTAGAAATTTAGCATCTTAATTAAAGTTCAAATTTTGCTGAAAGTAAGGGAGAAGCTGGCAGCATACCGTCAAGACTGAATTCCTTGAGTCCAAGTATCCTGAGAAGCAACATCAGCTTCGGATCTTTCGACACCAATGTCTTGCGCTCTTCCGTATCGGGAGTGACAACAATAGGATCTGCCATTGGTGACTCTGGCTGAGCCCCTTTGCAACCTTGAAGAGTCACTTCCTCCATTCGCCTTGCTGTCTGTTCGCTCTCCCAGGCCTGTCTTTCATCAACAGCTCGGATTACGACTCCCTTGAGCCAGTCCACAGAATCATCCTTATTCTCATTCAAAAGAACGGAAACGGCAACTCCTACCTGTTCGCTGTAAGAGAGCCTGGGGCTAACATCCAGCTCAGCAGGTTGTCTTGGTTTCTTGACTGTGTTTTCCTGATTATGCCCATGCTGGATGAAGAAGCTTGAGCGGCTTGTCTTGGTGAAGAGTAGCTCGACGTACAATGCGGGGGTCTTCTGAAGTTTGCGCACGAGCTGCTTGATATAATGTTTTGTGAACTGATCTACCTCTTTGAAAGCCGGGTGTGAGCGCGTCAGTCCGTCCTTACCCTGAACTATCCTATTTAAAAGGTCTAGCACATCTAACCGGAACAGAGCCGTTTCTTGCTCTCTCTTCACAAAAACCCGGTGCAAGAAAGACAATGCCCGCTTAATCTGAACATATTCAAGCTCCTTGTAATACGCTAAGAGCTTTAGGAATGTATCCACACAAGCATTACTTAAGAATTTGCTCTCGTATCTTATGAAATCGAATGATCGCTCTCTAACGTTGCGCCTGTTCTCTACCTCTAGCTCTTCATCTGATTCGTTGATGACCGTTGCCTCTTCGCCGAATTTCTGTGTAGCTTTCAGCCGGGTTTTTTGACGTTTGGCTTTAACAAAAATGTAAGTGTTTTGCTTGGAGTATCGCTCCAAAATGCGAAGTTGTACATGTGCGAGCTCTGTACAGGCGTCCAGATAACCGAACGACTGGGCCTTGTAGTTCCGGAGCAGGGATAGAACCATATCCAGGGTGTCTTCTTCGTAGAAGATTCGATTCTGCATGTTTTCCGCTATTTCTTGGTCCTCTTCAAGGGAGGACAGGGCCATGTCTTGCACTGTGAGTAGCTGTGGGAAGTTAGCTTAGGTTGCCGATCAAGATTCAGGGTAACTGAATGGTGGTACCAGCTGTATCATACACCGCATCCCAGCTTCAAGATCTATCCATTGCTTCAATACCACAAATCAATATCTGCGAACTTTGCACGAGTGGAGGGATCTACCAGACTTTTGCATCAAACCACTCTTTCAAGCGGCTCTTGAGTAGAATTATAGTTTCTTGATTGAGCACAGCGGCGACCAGCCCAAAGCTAAGATCGCCATCCTCTGTGGCTTCGACTGGTGTGACTTTTCGTCGCATTCGCTCTGCACCTAGGAACCAAGATACAAGGTATAGGAACTGCCGGGGGTGTAAGTTCTGGAGAATACGGTCTGACTCCCGTTCGATTGCCTTGCGGAGATAGCCAAATAAAGCTATTTTTCGCGGTTAGCTCTCATATATCTACATAGTCGAGCAGGATAGAAACCATACGATTGAATCCTGCATCTAAGAATAGCTCCACAAAATTCCTCAATATCCTCTTACTAGATCCCTTTAGTGTGACGGTCATGTCAAAATCATTTGCAGTAGAACCATCACCCTTTTCCCGACGCGTAGGTTTCTTCCATCTCTTTGAGTTGTCAGCCTTTTCTAGACCTTTGGATTTGTCAGCCAAAACATCCTGCCCTGATACAGTCACTCGGCGACCATCTGCCTTCTGAACCCAGACAGTTGTCCCGAATCGACTGTGTCGTGTGCTCTGTGACCTAGCGTTATTCACCTTCAGGTCCTTTTCCATGCTGAGTAGTGTCTCAAGCTGCGAGATGGCTTTCGCACTTTGGACCTTGTCTGTCATGAAGAGCTTTCCAATATTCACACCCTTCAGCAAGTGGTATAAAGTCTCCATCACAACTGTGTCTTGGTACTTAAAGTCATCCCCCATTCCAGAAGAAATTGTGAGCAGAAAATCGAAAATGTTCTGGGAATGAAAAGTCTCAATGGTAACATCCAGCGAAATTTCCTCCCCAGTACCTGTCTCTGATGGATTCGGATGCTCGATCAATGCAATATTCCGGAATAGATAGAGGACCAACTTGATTATCCCCTCGTCTCTTTCGGTCCGCTCCTTTGGCGAAAGGGCTATCGACGGCAAACATACCCGCACTACCCCCTTCAGTATTGCTCCTGACCGGTAGTGAAGCAACGCATTCTTGTATGCGGCCTGGGCATACTCCAACACTGCCATATGTTTATGGTGATTCAACGTCAGCTTCGCTGGGTCTTTGTCGAGAGGCCACGTAAGCGGCACCAGCAGCTCCACACACGCCAATACAATTTTCGCCTTCACCTTATCCTCGACTTCCTCTTTCGACCAGGACGCAATGATCTCCAGAAGGTCTCCAGTAACCAGTCGGCACTCTGCCATGCATCTTGCGACATCCAATCGATTGAGTTTCTCATCGTATCCCTTGAGCCAACGTTTCAAATCCTTCAGACAGGCAAGTGCTTCATCTCCGAGAACGTATTGCCCTGCTTCACTTGCGTGTGAGCCTCCAAGGGCAGAACAAAGTTGTTGAATATGCGCTCGGAGCAGTGGGTCGACGAAATCTTGTCGCTGTTCGTCCTCATCGGAGCTCATCGTAATGCCTCGAGTGTAGCGAATACGGAGGAACAATTGGATTTTGCGTTGTCCCGCTGCTGAAATCAATTAAGGGGTCAACGCATAGTCTGGTTGGCACAACACCCTCGAAAGAGGTGTCTGGCCCAAACTTTTATTTTTTAGGTGGTGACCAGTTCAAACTGGCGTCTTGGCTTTTACTATGTAAATAATAACCAAATAAATAATAACCAAACATAAATATTATCTTATTGGCAATATACTAGTGGTAGTCAAATGAGAAATTTTTTGTAATCAACTGCATAATTTTTGATCTTGGCCTATGTGCTGATTGGTACTTAGTAAAAAACCCTGCTGTACCAAGATCAAAAATTTTTGATATGCAGCCCTTTTATCAATGGACTCCAGAGTCAATTGATAGTGATGGATAAATCAAAAAATTTTTTTGATAGCTTAATCATCCATACAAACAATATCACCATATCCCACTACACTACACCACACCATACCATAACCTCGTACTACACCATATTATACTACAACTTCTATCTAAGTATATTGCAAGTTAGCATGTCCTCTTCTATATCTTATAGATGGGAAAAAGAAGAAACAGAAGATCTAATAAGCTGGATAGAAGACAATCTTAAAGTTATAAAAGACAAGCAAGTGCTTTAGTATCAGCAGGTGAAAGATAATTTTTTTGAAAGTAAAGATCAGGATTCAGATTATAGTAGTTTGAATAGAGTAGAAAATAGTAAATATAAAAGGTCAATGGAAGAAGACTCAGGTGATGATATATCAATCAGAATAGGGGCTACGTCCAGAAGAGAATGAGTAGTCTATTAACTAAAAAGGCCTCCTCTAGATAGCATTTAATAATATCCTCTAAAATATTATTGCTTTTATAGCGTCCTGCAGTACCTTTATCTCTATCTATAAGGTATCATTTGATATTGATGCTTTCCGAAGCTTTTGAAATATGCTCTAGAAGGTTATAATAGTAGTTAGCTGATAAATCTGAGTTAAGCTTATCTTCGAGTATTTCCTCAATAGCTGCACTTTCGAGATCATCAAGATGTTGTTGGATTCAGGCTTTTTCAGTATAATAAGGCATCTTGATAGCTAATATATTAACCATTACAATTAATCAATAATACTTTTTTTCAAATTATGCAGTCAAATGGAACACCTCAATATAGTTTAGTCCATACAGGAGAGCCTGGTCAATTTTATATATCAATAAAAAAAATTTTTTCTTATTTGACTACTACTACTATAAACTTAATAAATAATATCTTACTATACTTTATATCTTATACAATTTAAAAGAAATATAGAAATTCATTGTAAAGATCCCATAGGAGACCTTTTAAGCTATTTACTTCTATATTTTACTAGTAGATAGAGTATACTAGAAAAAATATAGTACTAAAGTTATATAAAATTTCTAACCTAATTAAGATATACTTTAGCAGTATAAAAGAGTTTTTATTATAATAATTACTAAATAATAAGGCTAAATAGAAAAGAGTTATATTTTTGAAGGGTTTAGGAGACTAGAAAGCTAGTAAAGTATAGTTACTAATATATAAACAAGTACTAAAGGATCTACTTGTACAAGTCTATTAGTAAGTAGCTAGTTTGGAATATAGAAATCTTGAAATATAAGAATATTGTTGTGTTTGATTGAGAGTAATATTCTTATATGGAATTTATTTTCTGTTAAGTTGAATATGAATATATTATATAGGATTAATTTTATAGGAGAGATGATAATATATGATTCTAATATATGAGATTGATCTATTAGATTATATATGAAGGAAGAGAATTAAGATAATAATTAATGAACGTAAACTAAAAGATAAAGGATAATATGAATTATATATGAATACATGAAGAGAATTATAATGATCTTTCTCAATAAGTTTTAAGAGATATTTTCTTCAATCTAAAATGAGAGATATAATGGAAAAAAAGAATATATTATTGAACAAGGGAAGGAATATAGATCTAGATATTATAAATGGAATTTATATAGAATCTAAGAGAAAGAAAGATAGACTAAGAATTTGAAAGATTAATATATTAGAATAGATAATATATATATTAATAAAAATGTATATATAATTATAAGAGAGATATGAATTATGAAGGAGAAATTATAGGAAAAAAATTATGAATATATTTATATGAATATATTCATAATAATGAATATTATATTCATTATGAGATTGATCAAGAATTATCATGATCTATT